>JAOWBN010205398.1:0-14381 GCA_028565015.1 Pinguicula moranensis | reverse complement strand
GCCAGCAGTCGTCGATGGGGTTCCCCGTGCCGCATGAGAAGAATCCGAGCTTCCTTCTCTCAGTGCTGTTGTGTATGTCCCTGTAATTTGTCGAAAACTCGAAACATTTGATTAATTAACATTAGCCCACGTAAAATTTGCTTCCGGTTACACAGTTCTAAGTTCCAATCTATGCTTTCTCTTATTAAGTCTGCAAGAAACATTTGCAAAGTAGTTCTTTCATATTTGTATTGTATGCAATGCAACACCACATTTTGCTTCATATATTTGCGGAGGCGGAGCACAGATGTGATACGCATTAAGAGTTGAAAGGTCACCTGATTTGATAATGTATTTGACATAATTATTTTATAAGGTAGCTTATTTTTAAACATGTCATAAAAAAGGACATTGGTCTTAGATTAATTTTTAATTTCTTCACTCTTATTTATTATTATTATTATTGAATAAAAATAAATGACTTTTTCCTCTAATTATTCTAATAATTAACAATAGAAATTAGGGTAGTGAGCATCAAATTATGATTTCAATGGAACTCAGAAATGGCGAGAAAGGAATATGAGTATTATTTTTGGGATTTTTTTAATAAAAAAAGGCGTGGGGTAAAATTGGAATACAAAAATTATAAAATAACTTATTTTTTTGATAAGATTCCTGTATTTATTTATTAGGAAAAAATCTTATTTGATCAAACTATCATTTTTTTGTTAAAATCATATGATAATTTGATTGATAAAATAACGTTAAACAAAGCGAATATCTTCTCTATTCATTTGGACTTGAAGTTGAATCTTACTCTCTAGCAATTTTTGTTTTTTAGATAATTTCCCTCTAGCAAACTTTAGAAGTCCAAAACTTGTGATTTTATTGCCTTTCTTAAGCCTCCATCTATTATATGAAGCACTATACAAATGGCCCAACTAAGGCTGGCCGCAGTATGGAATTTTTCACTATTGCTCATTGTTGTTGCAGGTAGCCGGAAATTTTTGAGTGGTTAGATGTGGCACAAAATTCATCCACATCAGCCACATTATTTCTACTATGGCCCACCAATTTTTAATATCTTTAAATATACTATAATTGTTATATATAATATGTATTTATTAAAAATTAGATTTTTTTAAAGTTAATATATTATTTTATTAAGCTCTTAAATTTAAAAGAATAATTATATTAAATTTGTTTTTTCAACTTTTATTTTTTATATTATATTTTCTGTAAATTACTTGTTGATTATTTATTTTAAACCAATAGTATATTGTTAGTAGTATTTTGGTAAAATCAAATCCTGGTGGCTCAAGTGGTGAACAATTATACCTCATAACTGTGAGGTTCAGGGATCGATACCCGCCTGAGTCGCGAAACGGAAATGGCCTCTTTGTATAATTACAAGGGTAATGCCGCGTACATCAGACCCCCAGACCCTAACTTAATTGGGAATATAATGGGTAAAAATTGCGTTTACGTAGTATTTTGGTAAGGATATTAAAGATATAAAAATAGTTTAAAAGAAATTATAAAATAATAAAATACTAGAGGAGATATAAGAAAATTCTTGTGTAAATTAGCAGAAGTTCAAAGAAATATAAACATTTAAAGTCTCTTTTACACCTATAGATTTTTTCTCATTTTACTTGATTCTTCTTCATTTGATTTTATAATTTTTGAATATTTGAAAAAACTATACAAAATAGACTAAGTATAGAAATATTGTTTGTAATCAAAATTTTAAAATAACTAAATAGTGTTTACAATTAAATTTCTTAAGATAAATTTTTTTATTTATAAAATTATCATTAGAAATAGAAGTAGAAAAAAAAATCTTCTACCTACTTAAGAAAAAGAGAGTTTTGATTAGAAAAAAGGATTCGTAGAACAAGAAGTGAAGTCTTAAAATATTATTTTTGAAATAAACTAAAAAAATGAAGAATGAGAAGAATAATTTAATTTTTAAAAAATACAAAACAGACCTTAGTGTATTCAAGTGTGGAAAATTAATAAAATAATAAGGATAAAGTGTATAAATTTACACAAATTAGGCTAAGGTAACTAAAAAATAGTATACTACGGAACTGTTTTGTACCCATTGTTCTTTTCTCATTTTACTTATCCTTTTTGTTTCTCATTCTCCTTTTCATTTTGTAATTTTTAAATATTTAGAAAAACTATGAAAAACTAAAAAAGTTATAAAAATAATGTTTGCTGTCAAATTTTTAAGATAACTAAATAGTATTTACAGTTAAATTTTTTGAAATAATTTTTATTTATTTACAAAATTACTATTAAAAGTAAGAGTTAAAAAAAAGTAAACTCTTATCTATTTTTGAAAAAAAAAATTGACCGAAAAAAAAAGGAAAAACATAAGTGAAATTTTATAATATTATTATTGAAATAATAAGAAAAAAATGAGAAAGAAAAAATAAATCTAATTTTGAAGAGGTACCCTAATTACTTCCACGGAATTATGCCACAAGTGGTAGGTCTCGAGCACGGTAGGGAATTAAATGCAAAGACGTCCGTGGAGGCAAACCCAATTCCTCCACAGACACGGGGTGGCGTGGGGTGGGAACGGGAAATTGGATGGGTCTCATTTAATAAGGAAAGCTATGGTTAGATCTTGGCAGAGCTAAACAAATGGACGGCAGAGATCTGCCGAAACGTGGCTCAGATCTAGTCGTGGATAGATAGATTAAGGAATTGAGGAGAAAAAGACATGGAAATCAATAATTAATCACATGTGGGAGGGAACAACAAACACTTGCATGTGCTTCACTTAAGCTGCCAAACATGAACCATTAACCAAACTTCTGTTGAAAAGATAGAAAACTATAGAGCACATATGGGTGGGGATTGGGGATACAAAGGGATTAACCTATTAACAACACTTTGTTATTGTTGTTTTTTTTTTAAAAAAAAAAGTGTTCAAAAGTAGACAAAAGGGTTACAAACAGTTTATTAAAGATGGAGGAGTTGACCAAGTTTTTGTGAGAACTTGGTTCACTGCAGGCTGCAGCTTCTCTAAAATTTATTTAATTGCTGACTGAAAATTGGGAAATATAGAATAAACTTTTAATTATTTTAAACCAGAAGTCGCTTCAAAGGAATATCCACATCCGTACCTAATTGAGTTTCAATTCTTAGCCAAACACGCCCATGTGTATTAATGGGTTGTCAACATTGGGAGCAACAACGGGTTAAATGCTTTGTTATGTCAATGCGAGCCATAAATTCAACTGCTGGTGGAAAAGGAGATGCAAATAAGGTTTACTAGTCGGAACAATAGATAGAAGTGCTAAATAAAGAGCTTGGGATTGTCAGATAAAAAGATTTCATTTGCTTACTAGTTATTAATCCACTAATACAACAAAACACATAAATAGAATATGGAATTGCAGGAAGTTATTTTTTCGACTCAGAAAAAGAATAATTAGTTTGATCACACGATTAGAATTTTTCCTTCCTAGGTTTCGGGACAGATGAAGTGATCACTTGGTTTAGGGATAATAGTATTAAGTTTAGATAAATACCATAATGACTGTAAATATTTTAGCCGTAATAAATATAATTAATTTTTCTCGATAAAAAAATACGAATCGGGTATTTCATACTGTTTGGTTGTCTATCGATAGTTTATGGTAAGTAATCAAGGCATGTCCAATTTATGTCTGAAATATGAACTTATTGTTGAAGTATCACCCCTTGGCCCTTACACAGAGGTCAAAGCTTGTTCAAATGGCTAAAAAAAAGAGTGAAAATAGACTTACTGGTTAACCATGGTAACAACAGCCTCCGGATCATCTGCTTCGTCTTGGATCGCAATCTTTTCAAACCTGTACATTCAAATGAAATATCATTTTTTATTACGCTTGTACGAGTGTGGACTGTGGAACTAAAATTTCAATCGTTATATCCAAAAGATATTTGTTGATGTTCTGGTAAATGGAAAATGCAGGTAACCCGGGAAAACGAAAAAGATCGGGGGTAATTTTGTCAAATAAATAGAAATGTCATGCGATTTGAACTGGAAAGAGGTGGGTGGAATGGAGCATTAAGAGGCGCGGCGTTAACCGAATTAACGGCCAAGATTTACCAGATCTCGATTGAGCAAATCGATCTCGATAACTTGAAGGAATCCAACGGCACGGAATGCACGAGAGATACTGAGTAAAAAAATACTCAAAATGAAATGTTGGCTCACCTTTCCGCCACTGTTGAGTTTCTCGAGCTCCACGACCGCCGGTTTTCTCCAATGCTGTAAAATTAACAAGCAGTAGAAAACTTAATCGCAATCGACAATTGAAAATATGACAAATTAGTATCTCAGGAGCTACGGCAGAGGAATTCTGCAGAGAGAAGTGTAAATGTTGAAAGAATATAACAAGACCAGATCACGAATGTTGAAAGAATATAACAAGACCAGATCACGAAACTCTTTTAATTCAACTGATAAAAGATGAAAATGCCGCGAAACCACCTTTCAGTGCGTGAAATCGCGTTGTCGAACAGCAGCGCCGAAGCTAATAGAAACAGAGCACATATTAATCTCCTTGAGACCGCCATTGACGGAATTGAACTGCTCTTTTTGCAACGCTCTCCCTCCTCTAAAGTATGCTAAACCTTAGTATGCATTTACAAGTATAATGTACAGAAATGTGGAGAGGTATCCAGAGATGGATTAAAAAGAGAAGCAAATTAGGAAGAATGTATGATATGAGAGTGGTGACAGGCGTGAAGCAGAAGCGATTTTATAAGAAAAGGAATATATATATATAGAGAGAGAGAAAGAGAGGTCGTTATATTGCGACAAATTTTGACACCATTCGTTATATTTCATCTAGTCGTCGATTTGATAAAAAAATCGATGGCTAGAATTTGTTAAAATTATATCTGACACAGAATAATGCTTCATTTGTGTGCATTCGCCGTCACCAAGATGATTTTCAGCGGTCTATGCAGGAGATGGTGGAGGAAGGTGTTGAAGCTTACGGAAAGGAGTCGGCCTACACGGCTGCGATTGCTGGAAAACCAAGCGAACACGGCCGCGCAGGCGACAACAGCAAAGCAAACGCCGCTGGCATCGGCGATTCCGGCCAAATCCATCTTCTTGAAGAATGAATTTCCGGTCGCAACCTCAGTGCTGACTGTCGCGGCAAATACAATCTAAAAGCATAAATTATTTAAAGAGCATTATGAATTGAGGAGATTGAATTGGAGATCTGGAAAACCACCAATTTTACCATGGAAAGGCGATTGAAGATGATCTCAAAATCCTAACTCTTCAACTCTCGCTATTGGAAGAAGATGAAGTTGAGATAGGATATCCTAGCCAGGATAAGATGTAACGAATGATGTCAAACTTATGGGAAGGCTTCATTCAACTCTCCCTATTACATTAGTAGTGAATTGACGGCCATGATTTGTTAGAATTGTTAGAGGTGAGACGGAATACCCCATCTGTTACCTCACCCTCGACCGACGCTTCTCTTTCTTTTCGTCAATGAAAATCTGCTTGTGACGATTTCGCCGCTGCAGCTTCGCACTGAAGCTTCGCACACCTCCCCAGGACCACTGTTCACAAAAACCCACTTCGACTCAGACGTTTTTTTCCACAAACTCAGTATCGAAGTACTCTCTTTTCTCAATCAAATTCTCTTGATTCTTGAATCGTATCTGTGTTATTGTTCATTATCTGGTTTTCTTGAGCTTCAGGAAAATTAGGGTCCGTAGGGTTTAGGGTTTGAGATTTAGGGTTTAAATTTTTAGATATTTTGGTCTTAGGGTTTATATTTTGAATTTAGAGTTTAGAGTTTAGAATTTTTTTTGGTTTATAACCCTAAACCCTAAAACTAATCCCTAAAATTCATAAACCCTAAACTCTAAGCTCTAAATTCGAAAATATAAACCCTAAGACCTAAATATCTAAACCATAAACCCTACGGACCCGAAACATAGACTCTTAAGGAGACAATGTCACCAATGGTGTCAAACTTGATGCCAATATAACCGTCCCCTATAAATTTATAGTACAATTAAAAAGGTGATACAAACAATTTTAGTCCTTCAGTCTCATAAGTTAAAAAATAGCAATTTTAGTTTCATAATTTTTCGATTTGTTACAATTTAGAGCAAAAGTCAAATTTTAACTTGTTTAACCTTCAATAACAAGTAATTTATTTAATAAAAAAAATATATATTATATTTTTATTGGTCTTTCTTTGATTTTTGACTTGTTTAACCTTCAATAACAAACAAATATTTGTATCATGTTCAAAAGAAGTAAAGATAAAATAATTAGATGGATAATGTATTTTCATCTCTTCATTCCCATGGTTTTAAGGTTACTAATACATTCATGTGTCTTACTTAATTGTTGCCATGCCTTCCTTATCCTTATCATCCACTCCCTTTTTCCCCCGTAATTTCGAGTGAACTCGAGTAATTTTAGCTGTCTTTCTTTGAGAATTTTATTCCCACTAAGTTTGCCAGTCCATTAATAACACATAGAGTGAATCACATAACCCTGAAAGGGGCGAAGGGGGCGTGTGGTGACTTTCTACAAATAACTAAGTGCATCGTCTGGTGGGTTTCGTCGACACCAGCACGTCGCACGATTTGGCTTTTTCTTGGGATTTTGTGGACACTAGATGCAGTCAATTTCGAACGGATAAGGCCTCGTTTGCTGGCATTTGCGTACAATGTCTCCACATCTCCACGGAATTAAATTTCCCGTCAGATCTTCGGATTTTCCTATTTGCGGGATTCGCCCCCGTTCCATTTTATCAGCACTGGAAATTATATATGTGCCGCGAGCTCGCTGCTTTATTTCCTTCGTTCGATTTTAAGACTGTAAACCGAAAACATGAAATTCCATTCACATATCAAGATAAAAGCATAATATCTCCAATCGAAATTCATAACTTTAACTTAAGTTAGTTTAACATGCATCCAAATTTCCTTCAACAATTCAGAACTATTTCGAGGTTGCATGCATATGAATAGTCTGAATTCGAAAATAGAAATCATATAGCCGGAAAGCTTTGTTGAAAGCTATGGAGGTTGCTGAATTTTGAAGAAGATGGAAAACTTTGAAGAAGACATTACTATTTTTATTGCTTTGTTGCTTGATATTTTGCATACATATTACAGTGCTGTTTTATAGATGAAAGTACGAAGTTTTGTGCACTATTCTAACATATCTTCTTGCGGGTTGAAAAGATTGGTTACCGAGTATTAATTGCCTGAGTTACAAGAGTATGGGCCGCTGCCTGTGTAGTGGTTGTCCGAATGTAAGCAGAGGTAGGGTGATGAGTAGATACCAAATTCATGTTAGTAGTGGCAGCAGCCAGGTCAATTTGATCAACACTCCCCACAAGCTGAGTGTGGGATTGAAGACTATCTGAAGTTTGGAATAAAAGAATTCAAATAGCTTGCGAGACAAGCTCTTGGTAAAGAGATTGACAAGCTGAAATTCTGATGGAATGAATTTCGTGCGAAGAGTACCTGCAAGGACATGCTCACAAATGAAGTGACAGTTGAGCTCCACATGTTTGGTCCGCTTATGAGCAACCGAGTTCGTGCTTAAAAATACACACTCATATTATCACAGAAAAAGCACCGGAGGGCGACGTAATGGAACACCAAGATCTTGAAGCAAGTGCATGAGCCAGAGTACCTCAGTAGCAACAATAGCAACAGTGGCGCAGGCTTGATACTCAGACTCACAACTAGAAAGAGAAACAATGAGCTGCTTCTTGGCACCCAAAGAGATTAAATTGTTGCCAAGAAATATGGCAAAACTTGAAATGGATCGGTAAGTGTTAGGAAGACTGGCCCAATTAGTATCGGAGTAGGAAACCACAAAACTAAGATCCAAGGAAGCATGAATACAAAGACCCATCAGGAGAGTACTCTTCACATAGCGAAGAATCTTTTTAACGGCCTAAAGATGTAATTCTGCGGGAGCATGCATATATTGACCGACATAGTTGAAATAAGATATATTTGGTCGAGTGATGGTAAGATGCTAAAGAGCACCTATAAGAGATCGATGCATAGTTGGAATAAATCTTTATGTTAGGAATAAATCCTAGTCTTGTGGAGGAACTAGTCCTAAGGCCTATATGTTAGTGTTCTATTTCCAGACTGGTTCTTTGTTCTTTGTAAGGCTATATATAACCATTCGTTTTTCAATAAAAGAACTTCAATTTCCTTGCATCTTTTGAGTTCAACATTCCCTTGTATCTCCCTGTAAACGTAGCCCCTTTTAGGATTTTGGATGGTGTATTAACTCTTAGGGTTCTCATTGTATATAAATTAAAACTTAGGATTCATACTTGGTGTTTTGAGGTTTTTATTACTTTATTTGTTGTATTTAACATTTTATCCTATACGGTCCTTTTTGGGTGACTAGCAATTTTTTTTATCTTATGCGGCTATGTGGGGGGTGGTTACCCCTTGACCAAGATCTTATGAAAAATTGTATGCCCCATGGTAGCATCACCTCTTCTTAACTAGTGGGATCAGGGTCATTTTCTTGTATCATGGAGTTTGATTTAGGGTTTTCATTTAATTAGTTTACGATTAGGGTTTTAAATAGCTCATGATTTTTTTAGGGTATCAATTAGCTCAAGAATCTTTTTTAGGGTTTTAATTAGGTCAGGAATTCCAAGCCCAATAGTTTTATTTCTCGTTGGACTTAAAATCTTTTTGGTTCAAGAATTTTCCGTCTAGCTTGAGATCTTTTCGACCTAACGATTTTTCTTTTTCATTTTTTTAATTTCCTTGGCCCAAGAATTTTAATGTCGTTGGGCTTTTATTTCTCTGGCCCAAGAATTTTATTTGGGCTTTAGTTTGGATAGCCTATGAATTTTATCTCTCCTTTTAGGCTTTAGGTTTTTGTTGGCCCAAGAATTTTATTTTTCCTTTTGGGCTATGATTTAATTGGTTCCTTGTGCTTGGGAAAAGTTTTGTTCCGTAAGTTTCCAACTTGAAGTAGTATTTTTTTTCAGGTCACATATGTTCCATGAGTGGGGTAGCATCTTTCCTTCTAGGTTAGATAGCTGACATGCTCCATTGAGGGGCCATTTTTGTAAGGTGCGGGCCTTCTCTGGTAGGTTGGAATTTTTCTTATTCTTTGGCTACTATACCATTTTTCAGCTTGAGGTCCCCTTCTTTGAAGTTGTTGCTAACTACATGATTATTATACCTCTCTTGAAAGTTTAGCTTATGTCATTTTATTAGCTCACAGGCTTGATCCCTCTTTTCTCCATAGAACCCCCACGAGCTCTTTTGCCCAACCTCTTTTCTCTCATCTAACTTTCTCTCAATCCCGACCCAGGTAATCCTTTTAACTGCCTCTACTAGTCTGTTAGTTTGGGGATGGTATGCGGATGTGAATTCTATTTTGATCTTGACGGATTTCTGTCTTTTGAATTATTTTCCATTGTCGGATATCAGGAATTGGTGTATTCCAAATCGGTAGATGATGTTTTTCTGGAGTAAGCGGATTACTTCCTTTTTCGTGATTCGACTTATTGCTTCTGCTTCTGCTCATTTCGTGAAGTAATCCATAACAATGATGATAAAGTGTCTTTCCCCTATGTCCGTGAGGAGTGGTCCCATGATGTCTACTCCCCAAATGCCAAAGGGGCATATAATGGGTATGTTGGTCATGGGGGTTGGTGGTATGGATGTGGAAATTTCGTATGTCTAACATTTTTGCATCTTTAGGCATAGTCCATTGTATCTCGTTGCATGCTTGGCAAGTAAAAACCATGCAGTCGGATTTTTGGGATTAATGATCGTCCTCGGATGTGGCTCCTCCCTTCCCCTTCATGTAGTTTTTCAAGCAACGGTTTTACTTGTGCTAAGTTGATGCATTGGATAAGGGGCCCTTCAAAGCTCCATTGTATTTCTCCCCATTCCATATTGTGAATTTGGAGGCTCTTACTCGTATTTGATGGGCCTTAGCTTTGTCGGATGGGAGTTCTTCCTATCTTAGGTATTTGACCATGGGGGGTCATCCAGTTGTCGTTGCCAAGGATTAGTACCTGTTTCGGTTGCTCTTTTAGACTGATGGAGGGTCTTTTCTTCAAGAACTTTTATGTTTCGCTCTTCTTCTTCTGTTATTGTGGAAGCAATCTTTCGCATGGCATCAACTCAGGCATTCTCTTTTCTTGGTATATGTTGGATCTCTTGGTGCGTAAATTCTTGCGCGAGCTTTTTGAGTCTTTCAAGGTACTTTATTATAGTGCCATCGTAGATTTCGAAGGTCCCGCCATATTGTTCATTCACAAGATGTGAGCCGGTGTACACTATGATCTTACTTGATCCTTTGTAGGGTCATCTCTAGGCCGAGAATGAGGGATTTGTACTCTTTTCCATTATTGGTGATAGGAAAATTTAGTGTGTCGGCTACCTCTAATGTGGTTTTGTCACTCTTTTTGAGAATAATCCCCACACCTCCTTGTCGATGCGCGGCAGAGTCGTCTGCATACAGGGTCCAAGGAGTGTATGATGCAGGTGTTTGAGTAATTTCAGCTACGAAGTCTTCGAGGGCCTGAGCCTTTATCGTACTTTGCGCTTGATAGGTAATATTGTGCCCACTTAGCTCGATGACCTACTTTGTTTGTCTCCCAAAATGTCTGGTTTGCTCAGGACATGTCGTAGTGGGTAGCTGGTGAGTATGGTGATCAAGTGAATTGGAAGTAAGGGCGGAGTCATTTGGCCACAATTACTAGTGTCAGCATTTTCTCAATCTTCAGGTACATGACTTTTGTCCCATGCAAAGTTTGTCTGACATAGTGGATGAATTTGTGGAATTTTCCTACTTCGTTGGTGAGCACCGCGCTCATGGCTTCCTCTGCTATGACAAGGTACAGAAAAAGGATTCTTGTGGGTTTGGTGCCACCAGGACAGATGGTGATTTGAGGCAACCCTTCATATCCTCAAAAGCTCTTTTGCAGGTCTCATCCCATGTGAAATTTCCCCCTTCCCTAATGGCTTTGAAGAATCGCAACCCCTTTTCCCCTTATTTAGAGATGATTCGAGACCATTTTTCCTACCAAGGACTGCACCTCTTTAAGATATGTAATCCTTCATTTCTTTTGTCCAATGGGACATCAATTGTGTTAATTGGAGGGGGTGTAACCCTGAATTCCGTTGAGGGTGCAAGCGTGACCTCGGATTTCATACTAGGCGTAGGTGCAACCCTAGGTTCTGTGACGAGTACATGAACGTTTTTGGGTTTTGTTACGAGTATAAGTGTGGAGAATATGCCAACGTCTACAATCGTGGTTTGTTGATGGTGGTAGGTGATGTCCCCCGCAGGTTGGTTGTTGGAGCTAGGCTCTCGAACATCATGCTTCTTAGTAGGGGATATTTTTTCTTTGTATCCCCACGGACGGCGCCAATGTTATAGTAATTTAATTTTGGGCAAATATATTTTTAGGAAATAGGAATAATCCTTTAAAGTACACGAGCATTATAAAATAATATATTCTTAGGGCACAAACTATGAAATATAAAATAATATTGGGGGATCATCACTTCTTAAAAAGTAAAGATTATTTCTATTGGAGAGGGGATGGGCCGTAAGTGTAGAGATTGGATTTCTGGATCTCTTCAACTTACCATTCCTCTATACTCCTAGACATCCTCTATACTCCTAAACATCCTCATAAGCAGGGCTATTGAAATAAAAAAGCTGAAGGCAGTCAAGGTGGGAGAGGTGGCTCTATCACACCTACAATATGCGGACGACACCCTGCTATTTACTGAGGGAACCATTGAAAATGTGTTCACGGTAAAAGCCATTCTACGCATCTTCAAACTCATATCCGGCTTGTCCATCAATTTCCATAAGAGCAGATTATATGGAGTCAACATCAAAACTGAGAAACTAGGCAGATTATCACAGATGCTGAATTGCAAAATAGAAACATTACCATGTATCTACCTGGGACTCCCTATAGGAGACAATCCTAGGCGGCTCAAAATGTGGAAAACGGTAACACAGGTAATTCAGAGGCGGATCAACAAATGGGATCACAAATACCTATCAATGGCTGGACGAGTTACCCTAATCAAATCTATTCTGTCAGCACTCCCAGTATACTACCTCTCACTCTTCAGAGCTCCAAAACTAGTGCTGAAAAGCATTGATAAAATGCTGGGAAATTTCCTGTGGAAGACTAAAGTGCAGAATGAAAGACCAATTCATTGGCTGAAATGGAAAAAGATATGCAGTGCAACAGAGGAAGGAGGATTAGGGATAAAGGACACGGGGAAGATGAACAAGGCCTTAATAGCAAAATGGCTATGGAGACTTCGCGCTGAACCACAGAGTCTATGGAGTCAAATCATAAGATCGAAGTATCTCAAGAATGCAGATCATATTAGCGACTGGAGCTTGGTAAGCTTACCGGATCATACTTCATCCTACTGGCAGGATATCTGGAAGATCTCTACAGAATCATGGTTTGCCAACAAGATGAAGCTACAAAGAGGAATAGGAGACCAAACTCTTTTTTGGAGATACAATTGGGAGGGAGATGGCTGCTTAGCCCTACGATTTGATCGCCTATACAAATTAAGCACCCAAAAGAATTACACAATCTGGGAATTGATCTCCTCAACATCCAACACCCTCAGTTGGACTCTATTATTCAGGAGACCTCTACGGCAACACGAGGTAATTTCTGTACAACAATTAGTTCAAGTGCTAACAAGAACCAATTTATTGCAGGAAGGGAGAGACGCCTGGATTTGGGGAGGAGACAAAACAGGAAGATACACGGTAGCCTCGGGATATAAAAGCCTGCAACAGGAAGACACATTTCCAGTGCTGGATAGCAATCCCTCAGCAGCTTGGTGCAAATTGACACCCAAGAGAATACAAACATTCGTCTGGAGGCTATTACATGAGCGGCTACCAACTGTTGATAACCTGCTCAAGCGAGGCATCAGGATAGAATCAGGAGTGCAACTATGTGTACTCTGCGGAAAATGTCAGGAAACAACCCCTCATCTGTTCAACGACTGCCAAAACTCGAAGGAAGTTTGGACTGAGATTTACTCATGGTTCAACTTACAATACACCGGACAAGGGGATGTAGCTAATCACCTGGAAACTCACCTAAACCTAGCGACAAACAAGAACAGCGCCGAAATATGGAAAACATTATGGCAAGCAACAGTTTGGTGGATTTGGATCGAGCGCAATTCAATTCGTTTCGATGCAAAAACTGAAACACCACGAGACACCGAATGGATCAAAACGAATGTGTGGTACTGGCTCACATCACACAAGCTAAACAGCGAAGGAACAACTCTAAGTGATTGGATGAGAGAACCGAGACTTTGCAGCGGCATTAGGCTTGGATAATAGCTCGAAGAAAACAGAACTCCCGAAGATGATTCCAGAAAAGAGAACACGAGATAACTATTCAATGTAGACACTTGTCACGAAGGAATAGGCCAGTTTTGTACATATTTTTAACTCTTTTATTTTAATACAAATATTTACTTATCAAAAAAAAAAACATTCCTCTATACTCGAGTGGGCCATTTATAGGTGTGTTGGCACAATGTGCATGCATGAGGATGAGGCTACATGCCATAATTGGATGTTGGGGATGGCTGGCCGTTATTGGCCATTGGGGTCGGTCGACAACTGGGAATGGTCGGTGGAAGCAATGGAGGTGAGGTGATTGACCGTTCAAGGTGGTGTTCTGGAGGCCAAGAGGGCCGCGTTTTTTGGACCTCCTTGCATGACCTCTATTTTTTTTTTTTTTTCTCTTTTTTGCTAATTGAGCCTAAGTCATTTTTTCCCCTTAATAACTTGTTATTGTAGGTTAAATAGATCGAAAGATCAATAGAAGAATTTTGAATATTACCGGAATATAGATAAAAGTTACATTATTGGAATTAAAAATGATCTTAGCCCTTTTTCTATTTGATCCTGTTAATATTTTGTTGTTTTAAGCTTGTAGAACCAAGATTCAGGTCCGTTGTGTCTTCAAATCCCCATCTCCAAATTTTATATGTATTGGTGGAGTCTTCCGGTCCAAAGATTCCGAGCGGTAGCCTGGCATGAACTTGACACCAACAGACAGAAAGAACATCCTGAGAGATCAGTGCTCCATGATCTAGCAAATATAATAGTTTGTGTATACGAGTTTGTTCACTAGGTTACAAGTCCAACCACCGGTAATATCCGATAAAAAATGTATCCATCTGTTTGCTATCCTTCAAACAACAATGTATTCTCAGCCACGGTGTGTATATGCATGGACAAACTGAAATAGAAGTTAGTCAATAACCAAGTGGTTGTAAGTGTTGGACTAATTCTGGAATGAATTAGTCCACAACCAACTTGTCCG
>JAOWBN010205387.1:0-14383 GCA_028565015.1 Pinguicula moranensis | reverse complement strand
GGGTGAAAATGGGGACCCGTTTAAACCATTTTTTTTTAAATTTTGCCCAAACTGTTTTCATCCAGACATGACCATTTTCGTACCCACCCGTCTACCCTTTAGTCAAACGGGCATGCGCGTTTTCTCAAAATTTGGTCCGGGTGAAAATGGGGACCCGTTTAAACCATTATTTAATTTTTTTTAAATTTTTTTATATAATATGATTTTTCTTTTTTCATCGTTTATAATATTTTTTAAACCCCATAATTATTAGAATAATGCTATAATAATATTTTGAAATTTAAAATAAATTTAATTTTTTTTTATAAAAATAATAAAAATTATTTTTAGTTTAATAATATAAAAATTTTAAAAAAAAATATGAAGTCATATTTCATTATATTTTGTTTAGATAATTATAATATATATTTCTTTAATATAAGCTTAAACTTAATACAACATTTATAGTTATAAATTTACAAAAATAAAATTATAACTTATAATACAAGTTTATAATTTATAGTTCATTTTCATATCCTAAGTTCAGAAGTTTGCATATGTTTATATGTTTTATAGTTCATAAATTAAGTTTATAAGTTTATATAAGTTTATAATTTGTAGTTTATCTCCATACCCTAAGTATATATACATATATTTATAAAGTTATAGTACAGTTTATTGTTTATACATTGAGTTTAACTATATATATATATAAAATTACGATTTTATACCCTACGTTTATATGTTTAAAATTTTATAACTTAAAAATATAACTTATAAACTTTCTAACTATAAACTTATAAACTTATAAATCTATAGATTTGTAACTTATGAACTGTATGAACTATAAATTGGGGTATAAACTTGTAACTTATAGACTTTAAACTTATAATTTTATATATGTTAACCATAAATATATACCTTAAGTTTATAAGTTTATATTATATTTATAAACATGACCCTCTCCAAACTTTGTGAATTTATAAATGGTTAAAATGGATACCCTAAACCCTAAATGGTGTAAACAGTTCAAACGGTTTAATTCATTTTTTTTAAAAAAAACTTACGGATACAGTTTTGGGCTTTTTAAAAGTGGGCGAAAACTATTTTGTCCCGTTTTGAAAATGGGTCGGGCCAATTTCATGTTACGAAGCCCATTTTTTGAAAATGGGCAGTCTGGTTTGGCCTGGACTGCCTGTATGCCACACTCTAGTAACTTCAATAAAAATTAAAGATAAAAAGGGAAAAAAATGCAAATTTAAGGTCAATGGTTCATTAGGAACAATTATTGACTACCTTCACGCTAGAGCTCCGAAATCTAGATGCTCACCACTTGTATTATACCAAATCTCCTAAAAAAACTACACAGTATAAGAGATTACGAGCAAGAACTTATATGAACCTAGCCAACTTGCGACTAAACCCAATACCAATATTAGTGATTTGAAAGAAATGATCAAAAAATTGTCAAACTTGTCGAGAATGAGACTGAACGCCTATAATGGAGGTGTGAACAAAACCTACGTGTTTGAGAGAAAAAAATTTGCCGCACAATGAACCCTTTTGAAAACTTGTTTCAAACAAACTCAAGGAGATAAATTTTTTTAAAAAACGATGTCACTTTTCTTAAATAAGGAAAGATAAGTAAAAAAAGAGTTCATAAAAGAACTAAGGAGATTTGATCTCACAAAAACAATTTGAAAACATTTGATACTTCATATGTTTGACCATGAGACCCTTTTATAGGCCAAGGGTTCATGAATAGACAATTAATCTGGTACATGTATTTAATAAATGAGCTCTTTGACCACACCCCTTGAGTTGCAAACTTCGAAATCCATGAAACCCTTCCATGTCTCATCTTTATGTCTTGGTTTGACCATGCAATGCAGGACTTGGAGCTTCTAGATTCTTCTTGGTTGTGATCCTTGAGATGGATTTGGCTTCTATGGATGACCTTGCTCTCTATGGATGACCTTGCTCGAAATGGACCTCAACATCCGTGAATGTTTTAAGCTTGGGCTGTGAGATATGGCCTAAGCATGCGGGTCATGGGCTCCTTCAAATAAGCTCATCAAGTGGATGATTTGAGCATGGTGTTTATGATTTATAGGGGTGGTGGACTTGGCCCATCTGTCTTGGACCAACATTGCAAGTCTTCCCTTGAATCTCTTTATCCTAGCTCGAGTAATAGGGCCACATGGGAGCTCCAATGAATCTTCAGCTATTTTGGATGTTGTCTTATGCTTTTTGTAGGTTTGAGGCATAGCACGGGTTGTATCATTACCTTGCTCTTGAGAAGGATTTACTCTCAAATCTGTACCTAAATCAAAAGGAGATAAGTCAACAACATTAAAAGAAACGCTCATTATACTTACCTGACAAGTCGAGTTTGTATGCATTGCCATTTATGCGCTCTAACACCTGAAACCCCAAACCCTAAACCTAAAAGGGGCCATCACCCCTTGGCAACAACTTCGACTTCCTCTTCCTAGGAAATCTCTCATTCCTCAAGTGTAGGTATTGGTGCAATACTGATGCAAGAAGGATGACCAATTGCATTCTTTAATGAAAAGTTGAGTGTTGCTACCTTGAACTACCCAATCTATAACAAATAGATGTATGCTTTGGTTCGAGCCTTAGAGAATTAGCAACACTATCTATGACCAAAGGAGTTCGTGATCCACATGGACCATGAGTCCTTAAAGCACCTCAAGAGCCATCAATAGGTCAACAGAAGACACGCCAAATGGTCAAGTTTATCGAGATCTTTCCCTATGTAATCAAATACATGTAAGGTAAGGAGAATATGGTTACTGATGCCCTTTCTCAAAGGTACTCCCTTATTTCTATGTTAAAAACTAAGTTACTTGGTTTTGAGCATATCAATGGTTTATATGAGGCTGATCACGAGTTTAGCAAAACATATTTGGCATGTGAAAAGGCTGGTTTTGAGAAGTTTTATAAGCATGACGGGTTTCTTTTTCGCGAAAATTATTTATTCATGCCTATGTGTTCTATGCAAGAGCTACTTGTAAAAGAAGTTCATGGTGAGGGATTAATGGGACAACTAAAACTTATGATGTTATACAGGATCACTTTTATTGGCCTAACATGGAACATGATGTTATTCGTGTACGTGAGAGATGTGTGACGTGTAAGTTGGCTGAATCTAGATTGAACCCCCCTGGATTGTACACCCCTTTACCTATTCTCATTAAATCTGGATTGATATTTCAATGGATTTTGTTATGGGGTTCCCAAGGTCTAAGAAGGGGGGATTCGATTTTTGTTGTTGTGGTCGGTTTTTGAAAATGACTCATTTTGTATCTTGCCATAGAACTGATGATGCTTCTCATGTTGCTGATTTATTCTTTAGAGAAGTTGTTAGATTGCATGGTGTGCCTAGAACTATTGTTTCTGATAGGAATGAAAATTTTTTGAGTTACTTTTTGAAAACTTTGTGTTCTAAGTTAGGGACTAAGTTATTGTTTTCAACTACTTGTTATTCCCAAAATGATGGATAAACTAAAGTTGTTAATAGAACTTTAGGGACATTACTGCATGCACTCATATCTAAGAACTTGAAAACTTGAAAAGAATATTTACCACATGTTAAATTTGTATATAATAGGGGTATTCGTTCAACTACTCAATATTCAGCCTTTGAAATTGTTTATGGTTACAATCCTTTATCTCATATGGACTTAACTCCTTTACTTTTGAGTGAAAGATTAAATTTAGATGGAAAGAAGAATGTTGGATTTTTGAAGATCATTCATGAGAAAGCTTATAAGCATTGTCACTAATATTGAGAAGAGAACATCTCAATACTCCAAACAAGCCAACAAGGGGTCAAAAGAAGGTGGTTTTCAAAATAGGTGACTGGGTATGACTATATCTAATGAAGGAAAGTTTTCCAAAAAAGAGAAAATTAAAGCTCATGGCAAGAGGAGATGCATTATTCCAAGTGGTTGCAAGGATTAATGACAATGCTTATAAATTGAATCTATATGATGAGTATAATGATAGTGCTACTTTCAATGTTGCTGACTTACTTCCGTTTGATGTAGGTGATTATTTAAGGGCAAATACTTTTCAAGAAAGGAAGAATGATGCAAACCGAGTTGCACCAAAATCTACTAATGGCGTGGACCAAGAGGACGTGCAAGTAGAGCCCAAAGATGGCCAGATTGTGATTGCACGGGGTGATCCAATAAGGCTTCAAGAAGGTTCAATCACACGCCTAAAGCCAATAAATTCAAAGAGATTTTGAACTTAACTATTCAAGGAGTTTGAGCTCGAGAAGAAAAAAATGGACCCCAAGGCCCATTTATGCTTAGTGGGGTCCCGTGACCCAATTGAAGAAGCTCGGCCCATCAACATTATCCAATTAACGGCCCAAGATGATGACCCATAAATTGAAAATGTTTCGTCCAACATGATATCCAACAAATTGAAAACGTGTGGTCTAGGACATGGTATGAACATGACTTGGTCATGAGGAGACAAGATCAAGGTGGATAAGGAAATTCACTTTCACAAAGATTATCCCAAAAATTCCTT
Organism: Pinguicula moranensis; assembly: GCA_028565015.1. Classification (NCBI taxonomy): domain Eukaryota; kingdom Viridiplantae; phylum Streptophyta; class Magnoliopsida; order Lamiales; family Lentibulariaceae; genus Pinguicula; species Pinguicula moranensis. The sequence goes on along the minus strand of JAOWBN010205387.1, from coordinate 9,838 downwards.
CCTTATCCAAGGCAAATTAGATTAGGTTATTGCTTATTTATTCCCATCTAAAGTTGGTTAATTTCTATCTAGTAGGACATGAGTTTGAGGTTAATTAGGACACTAAAAGTCGTGTCCCATGCCTATATAAAGGGCACGACCCCCATACATTATGTAGTCAAGTTTATGCAATTCTATGTGAGATTAATTCTCTTTTGGTTTTCAATCAATTTTCAACTTATCTTTTCTCTTGGGTTAAGTGGCGTTTAGTCTTAAGAACTTATCATTGATTATTGGTTAACATAAGTTACTTTCAGAGGATCATTTGGTAGCGTTCTCGGTTACATAAATAATGATTTCTCATTGGTTGACACAAGTTGTCCTCAGGCAAAAATACGACAAATTCGTCTCATTTAGATCTTGTTTTTGAATTTCAAATTGATGTGGGGTTTTGCCATAAGTTGGGCAAGGATTCATATCACTATGATTGTGCTATGGTCCAATGACTTCCTAGGAAGCATATTGTACGAGGCATTCCTTATCAAAACCAAGCCTTTGTTATTCATTAGCACCCTGTCCAGCTTGGCCCATCTCCTGTCATTGCCTCTGTGTCTATTGCACTAAGAGAACTTTCGTCCTTTAGAATGTAACTCTAACAGTGCACAATTATTAATGCAGTCGTTGAACTCTCTCATGGGTAATACAGGTTGCAGCCCCCCTATTTTTAGGATTTCGCTTTTATCGCATTAAATCTTCAAGAACTATCCAAGGTTCATTTGCCAGTTGTTTTGCTTCTAGGTAATTCCATAGTTCTCTTCTCCGTATATATTCACATTTAGAGTAAACAAAAGTTATAAGGATTGTTTCATACTTTTGCTTATATATACATGATATCGCCTGCCCGCACATGCTTATTATTGAGAATTCTAATTCTTCTCTAAAAAAAACCCATAATTCACCATTTAATTCTTCAAAGCCTATACAATAAATACACTTTGGTATATTACATAGGAAACTTACCTGGCCTGCCGAGTTTTGTGTTTAAGATGTAGCATGTTCCTTACTTTACCTCCCTTCTATCTCTGTTGTTGATTATCCTCCAACTCGTACGCCTTAGTTGCCCTCGGATTGCAACTTTGGTCATCCTCTTATGGGTTTGAATTAGCCTTCAATTTCTAGCCATACGACTAATCCATCAATATCTACCATTCTCGGACTATTATTCGCAAAGTCCGTGGCCTTTTGAGGAGATATGAACTTTGCCTCAACTTGTGCAAGTCTATTGGTCTCGGTTTGGGCATGTACTGTAATGATCTGAGCTTCTTTCTCCAGACCCATTTCCACGCCACACTCCAAGTTCATTAGCCCGGTATTTTTGTCTGATCTGACTCATCTTCAGTACTAGGCCCTCCACCTCGAACGCTCGTCTCAGTTCCAAGGTCCATTTGTGTCTTATCCTTGGAACCCATTCCTCCTCATCTTCTCCGTTGTTTATCTATCCTGCTGCCATTTACATCTCTCTGATTCGTTCTCCTTGCTTTGGCCAATTTGCCCCTTTTCCTTTGTTTTCTGTGTTAGGAAAGTTTGAATAAATCCTGTAATTGTAGGGATAGAGATTGTGATTGATTATGTAAACGGTAAGGATTTGAAGTTACGATCCTTACCATATAGAACCAATCCCTCTTGTCCTATATTAATCCCTTTAAGTCAAAGAACAAAGTAAGAAAGTTAGAAATCAAAATCTCTATCTTTATTTTTTCATTCCGCTTACATGGTATTTGAGCAGCGAATCAGTCCTCGAATCTGATCGATTGATCTCATAATCTACCACACTGTTTTTTTATAAGCTAATGGTTCATATATAATATAAGGTTATTTACATAAACGAACAAGATTAAAATTACAAGCCATAGAGACTAGATATAAGAACTACCACACTCAGAACTAGCTAGGGAGAAGTCAGTAGTTGTTGTCTTGATCGTGAACTATATGTCCTGCCCTACCATCGTGCCCTCCAGTATAGTTAAGGGTGATCTATTATATGGCTCACCTAGCCTCATAGAAGAACACAAAGCATCTCCGCATTCAGATCATTGCCATCATCCGCTCTTCACCAAACCTGATGTCATGACTTTCACATTATCAATACCCTTTATTTTTATAGGAATATTGGTATACAACTCCTTCCTGTTTCATGAGCTATCCCTGTAATGTATAGAGGGTATAATCCAGTTAAACATGGAAATAGTAGTTCACTTTCAAGAGGACACTACACAATCTTTCCCTATTAAGGCCTTAATTTTCCTTGTATCAACTGTACTGAGTGGTCACCTATTGAGCATGAAGGATCAAACGCCTACCACAGAGAGTTTTGCCTCTTATTTTGAATTTTTTCTTTTGGCAGATGTAGCTTCATATGGAGCCCTTTCAGCAACACTCATAGATTTCAACTTCCCTCTTTCAACTTTCCAACATCTGGGGCAGCTTTGACATTGGGATTTTTGTTTTGAATGGCATTTACTTGCCCTGCACAACCACAAAGCCAAAGCATGTAGGTAACATGTCTTTCCAGTTAGACCAAAAAAGCTCACTGATCATCTATTCCATCAACAACCGTTGCTGGAAAAGACGCACCAGCATGTCCATAAGCTATTATGTAGTTACTAGGGGAGAGAACAACATAACCCTCCAGTATCTAACCTGTACCATCATGAAATAGTTAGTAGTAAAGCAACATTCGGAGAAAAGGGGATGGAGGGTGCGGGTGGGGGTTACTAAGCCACAAAACCAACGAACCAAATTTTGACTCCATATACTGTTAGATTTATGGCCTCCATCTATGAAGATAATTTGCACATACTCAGATCTCATGATATCATCAGTTACTTAGTAGATTAAAATATCAAGCAGGTTATAGGCTATAACTTCCAGTCCACCAGGAAGTAATGAAATTGACCAGTTGGTCTCTTAGCTTTGATTTCCCACCATGTATTTGTTTGTATTATATGGACTGCATCATCTGCGAGCTCACTCTTCCCTTCAAAATGTAACTTGTTAGTCAAATTCCAGATATTTCAGTTGAAGGAGATTCATATAGCCTTCCATGGATCCAGGTTAGTGCCTGGTGGTTTAGCAGAGCAAAATTGCATTAAATCATGAACTTAGCACTATCAGCCACTTGTAAGAGCCATTGTTGTACCCCCTGCCAAATAGAAATTGTTAGTAAAAAAGATCTAAATAGATGTGGAAAATTTTCATCCCCAACTTGGCACAAAATGCATTTGTTATCCTGATTAGAAAGAATGATCCTTCCTATGATGCAGGGCTGATCTTAAGGGTAAAGCTTGCAGTTGAGAGCACCAGGCCATAATTATTTGCTTCTTTGGTGAGTACCTGTTCCACACGTGCCTTACTTGGTTTACTACTTCCTATGGTAGGACCTGATTAGATAAGTTCAGAATATGCTGGTATGCAGAGCAAGTAGAGTAGCTGCCATATGCACTTCCTATAACAGAGGCCCTGTCCTGAAGTGTACAATTAAGGTTTGATATCCGAGTACCTTCATCATTTCTTGCTGCTCTTCTCCAAGGTTTTTTCCATTCCTAGACTCCATCCGTCCAGGTTCTAGATGATTATACCAACGCATATTTATCAATTGCAATCCTATACAGATTAGGGAGGGATATAGCAAATGAATTAGTTGTACACCATCTATCCTGCCAAAATTTGACTCCTGTACCTGCTCCAAAGTAGATTTCCACACTGTTTACATACCAAACCTGATTGAGGAGGTCCATTAGTTCCTTCCACCAGGTAGAGACATACCCTAGACCTCGTTTGCGCCCTCTGGTAATGGTACTCAGCTACTGTGGTTCCTAGAGCACTCTAAATCCACCTACTTGCAGTCCATGTTCATGAGTGCCATACTTAGATTTGAGTATATCTGTGGCTAAATTCTCCTTGCCCTGCAGTATTCTCTCACCCCACTTCCCCAGGAGAACCTTATTGTATCTGCCAATCCCTCTTATCCCTAGACCTCCAGAAGAGATGGGTAGGTAGATCTTCTTCCATGAGGTCCAGCAGGTTTTCTTCCTATCCTCTGGTGTGCCTCATAAGAAATTCCTCTGTAATGCTATGATTTTATTTATGATCAACTTAGGGGCACGGTAGAAGGACAAATAATGCAGAGGGATGATTGTTAATAAAACATTAATAAGGGTGAATTCCCCCCACTACTCAACGACTTATTCCCCCATGAACTAAGAGTTCTTTCAATTTTTTCTACAACAGGTTTTCATATATTTTTTCTCTGATGAGACACACCCACAGACAACCCTAAGTACTTCAGATGAAGACCACTCATCTTACAGTTTAGATAGGCTGACACTTCCTCCATTAAATGCTGAGGAATATTGATGCCATGCAGGATGCTCTTCTGGTAGTTAACTTTCAATCCAAAAATTAGTTCAAAATTTTGCAAAATAGCCTTGAAGGTAGTCAGAATTGTCCAAGAGGCTTCACCAAACATGAGGATGTCATCCGCGAATTAAAGATGTGAGACTATCACTGTGTTGCTACCAATCAAGAGAGGTTGAAAGAGCTGTAGTTCTATAGACTTCCTCATTAGAGAAGAAAATCCATCTGCTGCAATCAGAAACAGAAGAGGAGATAGTGGACCCCATGTCTCAAGCCTCTCTGGGGACTGAATTCAGCGGTGGGACTATCATTGATAAGTATTGAGGTAGTAGCAGATGAGAGAAGCTTACTTATCCAGTCCAACCAGCACGGGGGAAAGCCCATATTCTCCATTGTTTTAAGCAGGTAAGACAAGTTGATGGTGTCGAATGACTTTTCAAAGTCCACTTTCAGAATAAGAGCTCTCTTCTTCAGCTTCTTGGGCTCATCTATTAATTCATTAGCAATTACGATGTTGTCCAGCAACATCCTATTTTTTAGAAATGCCATTTGGGTAGGAATCATAACACTATGTAGGACTGCAACCAGCCTTCTGTACAGAATTTTAGAGATTATTTTTGGCATAGATCCCATTAAGGTAATAAATCTATAGTCCTCCACTTTCAATGGTTTTGACTGCTTAGCCACTAAAGTAATATGAGCTGCATTGCTTCCTGTAGCAATCCTGCTATTTTTGTAGAATTCCAGCAACATATTAAATATCTCCTCCTTTAGCAGGTATGTGATGTGTTTGATAAAAGCAAAATTCAGCCCATCAGGCCCTGAACACTTCTTACTTCCACAGGATTTGATGGCCTCCATCATTTCGTTCTCATTAAAGATGAGGTTGGACTTATTGACTTCAGAGAGCTTATTAAAGAGGTCTGCTGGTAGTGTAGGTCTCTGCCAATAAAATTCCTGATATCTCTTCTGAAAATGGTTTTTGAAGCAAATTTTAATCCCTTGCACATCCTCAATCCACTGTTGTTCCTCCCACATACCATTTATAGATCCCTTGCATATCTGTTTGTTTAGACAACCATGTTAAAATGCAGTGTTTGCATCCCCTTTCTACAACCATTTGATTCTAGCTTTTTGGTATAATACACAATCCAAAATCCATGTAGTTTGGTCTATTTTGGATTTCAGATTTCTTGCTTTATGTTCTAGATCAGGAGATATGCTAGTAGATCTTTCTGCTTCCTGTTCCAATACTTTCAGATCATGCAGTAGCTGTTTCCTTTTGGTAGTCAGGTCTCTTGGAGCTCCTGCATTCCAATTCTTAATAGCTAGCTGAATAGCCTTTATCTTATGCATGATTCTTTGACTGGCATACTGCATATTGCAAGGTATGTTCCATACTTCTTCCACCAGTTTAATATACTCTTCATCCTGCAACCAATGATCTAGTACCCTTAGGCGTTTAGGACCCCAATTCCTTGCTGAGGTAAATAGGCCCATTGGAAGGTGATTAGAGTCATCCTTATCCAGACCAATTTAAATTTTGGTAGATGTAATATACCAGACTTCATTTAGCAGAAATCTGTCCAGACGGCTCATGCATTTGAGTGAGCTAGGAAACCAAGTATATCTCCTCTTGATCATTGGAAGATCCTGCAAATTATGTCTCCAAACTAAATCCTGGAAAGCAACCATCTATGCAGCATAATATTGTTGCGCTACCCCTTTTCTTTCCTCATATTTCAAGACTGCATTAAAGTCCCCCCAAATACTTCACCTTTTCTCCAGTTTGTCATTGAAAGCAGTCTCCAATTCCTGCCATTGCCCCCATTTTCTACTGCAAATTAAATGGACCATGGATATTCATCTTGTTGCAGATTATCTCCTCATGATTCTAGAAACCTATCACACCTAAGAACCCCTCACCAGAGAACATTCCTATCTTCCTAAACTTTTGGTTATTCCGCATGCACATCAGCCCACCTGACTGTCCTGCTAAACTGGTGTAGGCCCAATCAAGTGTTCATTAAACCAAAGCTTTTGACAAAGTCTCCTACCAAACTGTTTGTTAAGATGACAAACAAGAAATTCGGTGATGGTACTAAGATTATGGCACTCGAAAATACAGTGCCATTAGATATCTCAAACTAATTGGCGGTAGAGGTTGCCTTCGCCACATGACGGGCAAACCTCCGCCACCCATGGGAAATTGATGACTTAGCCGTGTGTTCATGGTTACTGGATTCTCTTGATCGAGATCTTGTTCACCTTTTTGTCAAATTCCCGAGTGCTAGAAAATTGTGGCTAGGGCTAGATACTCCGTTTAACAGTGGAGGTGATACCCTGCAAATCTTTGATCTAATGATTCAGCCCAACAGAAAATTGATGGCTCACTAGAGGACATTTATAGTGCTCTTCAACGCATATTGCAAGAAATCGATCGGCGCAATCCCAACCCAATGAGTAGTGCCAAGGATATCGCGGTCTTTGACCGGTGAACTCAGGAAGCTTGCCTGTTTCAGCTATTAGGAGCAGTCAACACTGAATACCATTAGGTCAAGCAAGATTTGCTAAAAATGACTCTTCTACTGACAGTTTCCACAGCGTACGATGCCCTTCGCCATGAGGCCTGATACGAACCTGGCCAACCGTGTGACTAAACCCAGTACCAATGTTGGTAGGTCAAGGCGGATCTATTGAGCAAGTTGTCAAAAAATTGACCCGTCAGCTATAATGAGGTAGGAACTAAGCCTACGTAGATTTCAAAAGAAAAGATGCCACTAAAACCCGAAATAAGCTTTAGATAAGTAAAATAAAAGTCTATTAAAGACTAAGGGGATTTTGTCCCTCAAGCCTAAAGCTTTTACATCAAAGACCAACTTTTTTTATCTCACGTCCAAGACCTCCCTTTATAGGCAAGGATTCTCATGATTTATTAAATAAAATACATGCATGTAATTATGACAATTGTTGACCATGTCTTTTAGAACCCCCCCATTTGGCATCCTTCCACGTTCCATAACTTGGACCTAGGTAAGACTTGGACTCTTCATTCTTCATGGCCTTAGATGCTTGGAACTTCATTTAATATTCCTTTGACCTGATCATGCATGTTCTTGTAGGCCCCTTTTCTTGAAGCAAATGCAAACGCCATGCAAGTCATGGTAGTAAACTTTACGTGCCATTGCAAGGTCCATGCATGCAAGACCATGCAACTATCATTCCAAGAAGTTCCTTCAAGACTACAGGTGCCACCTTGCATGTTACAAAATCTCAAACTTGGATTTCCAAGTCACGACAAGGAGTTCAATGCATGACGCTCCAAATCACGACAAGGAGATCCATGCATGTATTTGCTTGCATGTGCTTTAATCACATGGGCTAGTCACATAAATGCTTCTTGGAACATCCTTTGCATGTCTTCCATGCATGAAGTTGCATGGAAGCAACCGAGGGTTATCTTCAATGTTTCTCCATGACCGTACATAATCATTATATTAAACCTCCCTCTGAACGTACATGGATCTTGTCTCTTCACATGGAAATTGGGGTTGTCGAGGGGTCTTTACATTTGTTCCATGCATGGGAATGTTGCCTTTGTTTCCCTCCTTGAATACTTGTTGACCGTGAGATTTGCATGGGGTTGTCGTTACATTAATGGCCTCATGCATGGAATTGGGTTGTCATGGAAAAATCACGAGCACATCCTTTTGAACAAATCAGTGAGAGTTATCTTGGCCTTCTTGGTTTGGAACTCCCTCTTGATGTGTAAGTGTCTCGGCCCATATGTCTTGGATCATCCAAGCAAGGTTCTCTTTGAATTTCCAGGATTGTATCATTGCCCAACAACAGATCTTGGTTGGAGAAACTGGCAGCGGCTGGCTTAGGCTGCAGATTCTTGAACCGGTCCCGTCCAGACAGTGTGCGACATAACACTCCTTCATCATCCCAATCCGCCGGTGAAATAGATCGGAGTCTTATTTGGTGTGATGAGTGCAAACTATCCGGGCACTCGACAGAGAGGTGCTTCAAGCGCGTAGGATACCCGAAAACTAACAAAAAGTAAACCATGGTGTGACAATTATAAGTGGAAAGGCCATTCGACCCAACGTTTCTTAAAACTGGTTATCCACACTGGCGATAAAGGAAAGGAGGTGCGACCAATACCGTGGGCGGCGTGGATGAGGCCACCGACACTGGTGGCAGCGAACAACACAAAACAACATTGCATTCGGCAGAGGCCTTGTCGCGACAACCAAATCTGTACTGTGGACTGGTGAAATATGAGGAGTCCATGCAAGAAGCCCGCAAATGCCCCTCGAATCCAGTAGTAAAAGGACAAACTTGTCCTCTGATTTGTGTTATTTATGAAATTGCCATGTATCTTATGAAAAATTGCTGAGAGGTCCTCCATGATCTGGGCATTCACCAAGTGACCCTAGAACTTTACGGGATTTACAGAAGTCACATGCAACTTCTGGAAAATTCTAGAACAATTCCCCAGGTTCACCCAAATTGTAAAACAGGCACCATGGGAATGAAAAATTACAACCAGACCCCGGGATCAGTAATTCAAAGTATTTGTTCCAGGGGTGCTTTGATCTACCGAATCCGGATGACTCATCACCCAATGTGGTTTCTGCGCAAGCATGTCTCGCAGCACTATAGAAAAGTTCTTGATGGCTCTTTTACTCTGGGGCCACCGACACTATGACATATGATGCATCAGACTTAGTGACAACATCAGATCCAAAACGGACACATGTTCATATTGCAAATGGTGGTCTCTCAGATGTTATGGGGGATGGTTTAGTCGAGCTATCCCCAACCTTGAAACTACCTAACTGCCTTTATGTCCCATCTTTATATCATGCAAATTGTTGTCAGTAAGTCATGTGTCGAAAGAATTTAACCTCATGGCCGTAATGTATCTTACTTCTGTCTATTGCAGGATATTTGGACATGTAAGATCATTGTGTGTGGTACTGAGCACGAAGGCCTTTATTATGTGGATGACGTGGTTCACCACAAAAGTTCTGGATTTACTCACGGAAAGGCAGACATGGAGACTTGGCAGTGACACCGTCGATTAGGCCTTCCATCCACAATGTATCTTAGACTTTTATTCCCGCATTTATTCAAACACCAAACTTCTGATTCATGCTAAACTTGTATTTTAGATAAATGTTACCGATAGTCTTATCCTGTGATGAATACACGTATTTTTATTGCATTTAGTCTTATTCATTCTGATGTGTAGAGCCTGCTCCAAACTCTAGTACTAGCGTGTTCAAATATATTTCATTACATTTATTGATAATTATACATGCATGAATTGGGTTTATTTTCTGAGAAATAAGTCTGATGTGCCCGATAAATTCCAAGAGTTTTATAATCTTATCCTAACCCAATTCCAAACAGCATTCCATGTATTTAGATATGG
>JAOWBN010205376.1:0-14383 GCA_028565015.1 Pinguicula moranensis | reverse complement strand
TCAAGACAAAACCTAGCTCACACACATACAAATACAAGTATGTGTCTTATATACCCTCCAGGTATATTACTAAATGGACTTAAACCATTTAAAGTCATTGGGCCTTCAAAAACACATAGTTGGGAGCCCAATAAATCCCAACACGCAGTTGTTGTAAATAAGTCAAAGGTAATTCACAAAGAGAATGATAGACTTACTTCGATCAAATAGTAAATCCGACATCGATGATGTCTGGAGAATACTAAGTTATGTGGCTACAATAATGAATCGCAGAATTGTAATCTATGTGATCGATGTATCAAACACTATGTGCATGTGTATAACATCAATATTTATCAAATTATCACCTGACTATGTTACTACCAAGTTGACCCTTACTCAATAAAGCTTCATATGGATTCCCTACGAAAGAGCGGCAAACGGTTGGAAAAGTTAAGAAGCCTTCCAAACTCCCTCGGTCCCCTAGAGGCCCATCCTTGGATGATTCTAACATAAGATTGGTCAAAGAGATATCAAAGCTCTCCATGAGTAAAAGAGAGAGAATTGATCGCATGAAAGCATTGAGGAAGATGAAGCCAACCCAAACGCCATCATTATCATCATCATCATCATCATTATCACCATCATTTGATAGCGAGTTATGAGCCATGTTCGTCACATCTATATTTTTACATGAGCTTCTTTTCCAAGGTATATCTTCGTAATGGTATTGTTTCATCTTTTGTTAAATCCAATAACTTCTGCTAATATTAAAAATGTATTCCGAAAATGCTAGATGATCAAAACCCCTCTGTGATTACTCTTTTATTCTATTCATGAAATTTGTAATTGTTTCTCCATGTCATGGACTATGAGTCGAGTGGTGTTCCATATAAGAATATATGTGATGCTCTTCCATAATTGGACTTTGCTAGCTGGACATAGGCGTGCTATACTTGGGTTCAAATTTTCAAATATTCACGTCTATGTTGATGCAACAAATGGAATCGAAAAACTTGTTTATTTCATAAAAGCCCTTATGCATATATAGGGTACATTCACCACATATGGCATTTTGGTCCTTAAACTAATCATATATACTAACTCTCCCCCTCAAGATGGGTAAAAGATATCGACTAGGCTCATCTTGTCATACAGTCTAACTAAGTATGGGGAACTAAGGCTCTTAGTGAGACCATCAACAGTTTAGTCCTTGGTGACTACATGTCCCAACTCTAGTAGTCCACTATTTAACTTCTCTTTGATAAAAAAAAACCCCTATCATTCTCCACATGTTTGATTTTATCATGCTGCATGAGGTTTTTGGCAATACTGATTGCTAAGTTATTGTCACACCATAACTTCATCTGGGCCTCCTATTCCATCTTGAGCTCCAATAGCATTGATCTCAACCAGATTATCTTTGCAGCACTCATGAACATGGCTCTCTACTCTGCTTTTGCTATAGAACAAGCCACCATCGGATGTTTCTTACTCTTCCACGATACTAGATTGCCTCCCACAAGCATGCAATATCCAGATGTGGACTTCCAGTCATTAGCACATTTATCCCAGTCTGAATCCTAATAGCCCACAATGTTCATATTCCCGTTCTTTCGAAAGATCATCCACTTTCTTAGTGCACTCTTCAGATACCTCAATATCTGGTATACTGTATCTAGGTTACCCTCCTAGGATCATGCATGTACTTGCTCATTACACTCATGGCAATGGATATATCCGGTTAGGTATGATTCAGATATATCAATCGACTTACCAATATCTGGTATCTCTCTCAGTCAATTGGCACCCCTGCTTCTGCACTTAGCTTTAATCTCTGATCAATCGGCATACTGGTAGGCTGACAACCCATATAACTGGACAAGGATAAGAAATCTCCCAAACTCTCACTATTTGTCGCTCACCTCCATCACTACTATTCTCCCTCTCTCGTTGTATACCTCTGTACGAGTCCTCAAAGGGTAAGGATGCCCCATGTAAAAAGTAGGGCTCATGCTCTCGAAATGTAATATCTATACTCACAAATAATCATCGCTAAGTTTGGCTTCAACAAACATACCCCTTCTGAGTGGCTGAGTACCCTACAAATACACTCATGGCTCTCGGATCCAATTTTACTACCCTTGGCCTATTATCTTGCACAAAGCACACACAACCACAATTCCCAAGGGATAGTGTCTCATTTTGTACCTTTTCAAATCTGAAACAGAGATCTCCACTCCAAGATCCGGGATAATATCATGTTAATCAGAAAGGTAGCTGTCAGAACTACTTGTCCCCACAATTAATTTGGGACAATCATCATGAACATCATTCTTCTTGCAACCTCAAGAAGATGGTGATTCTTCCGCTCAGCTACCCCATTATGCTCTTGTGTGTATGGGAAAGGGGTTTGGTATTTAATACCCTGTGATAATAGATACTCAGCAAATGCCTTGTTGGTGTACTATGTCCCATTATCCGATCTCAAGCCCTTCACCATGCATTATACTGAGTATGTACCCCTTTGTGAAAATCTCTAAAGAAACCAAATACATCACTCTTGTTTTTCATAAGATATAGACAAGTAACACGAGAGCGACAATCAATGAATGAGACAAAGTAACGAAATCCATCGAATATTGGTGTGGGACAAGGCCTCCATATATCGGAATGTATAAAATCAAAGGCATGAAAACTTCTACTACCATAGCTCACATAAGAGCTTCTGGTGTGTTTGCCCAACTCGCCGGCATCACAAAACAGCTTGTCTTCATTAACTCGCACAAATAAATGGGGATACAGTCGACTCAAAGGGAGAAAGAGGGATGGGTGTCTATGGTGTAGTAACATTAAGTACCCTACATTTCTCTTGTCTCCTCCAGAGATCTCCACTAAAGACGAGAGGGTCAAGTCCATTCCCTTTCCATCCATGTACCACAAACCACTATGCCATGTTCCAGTCCTACGTATCCTACCCGTCTTCTTCTCCCAAAATATCACCATGGGAATATCAAACAAGGCAGTACAATTTAGTTGGTGATGAACATGCAAGACGTTGGACAAAATTAGAGTATTGGTACAACACACTATAACCTTACCAATCACTGGTTGATCCATACCATCGGCTGGCTTAACACTTAACGGGACTAGTAGGGGAGTATAGGAACTGAACTTCATAGTAGCAACTGTCATGTATCTAGAAGCTCTAGAGTCAATGATCCATTCTGAGGAGCCTGCAATAGGAAAGGATGTCAGAGCTAATAAATCACATGTAACTTTGGGTGCAAAGGCCAGAGCAACATTGTCGGAGAAGTCAGAGGAGGTGGATGTATCAGCTCCCACCCCTGCAACTTTCAGCTTTGGGATTCCTCTGAAGTATCTCGAATAATGCTCGATCCTTCTCAATTGACACATTACTCTCCACAGACTCTTCCTCATCATTCACCATCAAGTTTGTGCGATAGCCTCCTCATTCACCACCTCTAGCACAATCTCTCCTTCGTCCACAACCCCTACCCCTACCTCCAAACCGGCCTTTTCCTTCATAATCTCTCTCGAGGTAACTTAGGACAGAACTGCATCAAGTGACCTATCTCCCCACACTGGAAGCAACTGCGAGTCTCTCCCGAAGCACCAGCCATCGGAGAGCTTGTAGTAGCCAAAGCTTTTGCCCTTACAACTACAATAGACTCAGAGTGTAGTTTCATATGACTCTCATCCTGTATAATCGCAACAAAGGCCTCATCTAGTGATGGAATAGTAGATTGAGACAGTAGAATCGATCTTCTAGGGACAAAGATTGGGTTTAAATTCCTTAAGAATTTCATAGTCATCTCTAGCTCATGGATCTTTCATAGCTCACACTCTAGGTCATTACAGCTCCTCATAGGTAAGTAGTGATCCATCTTTGGCGGCTAAACCAACTCATATATGCGGCATGTCCATAGAGCTTCAGATCAAGCTTGACATGTGTCTGAGTAACAACAACAATGGTCGTGTTTGAAGTATTCATCCCCTGCATGATCCCTTGTATGTGCTTCAGTACCAGTACCTCGGGATCAAGCTTTGCCAGAGCCTTCAATCTTTTCCCAGCTACATCCTTCTCCTTTCCTTCTATCTCTCTCACACAACCACTCCACAACTCAATAATCAACTTCAACAATCAGCAATCCACCTCCAACTTCCACGCACTAACACTCCACAATCCACCATTCACATCCAATATTCACTGCTTAATTGGATACCCAAGTTTAGCCAAAAATAACAATCAAAATTTCAACAATACCCAATCCTCAATCAAAACCTTTCAATTAACAATACACATAAAATTGTCATCAATAGTCACCAACCAAAAAAGAACCTCCAATACTTCTCACAACCTCACGGGTTCTCACCCACTTCAACATCTCACAAGTTCACCAACCTCCTTCATACACGTCACCCTCACATACCAAACACAAACAGTCCACTATGAGGAAGATAAAAGAAAACAAAAAATAGTTCCAAGAAATCAGACACACCTCACGGGTGGGGTAGAGCTTCCTCCACACACTTCACTCTCATACATCAAAACCCCGACACACTACTAATCAGACCTCAAAACCAAAATTCAAACGAATTCAAAGAACCTCCAACAGAAAATAAATCACAACCTCAGGTTCTACGGTTGGAGGCAACCTCCCAGCATACAATGACCGAGGGTTGAAGTTCGTGGGGGCACTAGCACGGGGGCTGAGAAACCCGCTATCACTTTTTATGGCGGGTGGACGGGCAATGGGAAGCAGGGCTGTGAGAGTTAGGATTTATTTGGAATTTCTTTGCTTTGATACAAAATTAGAAATGAGAAATCAAAAACTGGTTTATTTCATAAAAGCCCTTAGGCATATATAGGGTACTTTCTCCACATATAGCATTTGGGTCCCTAAACTAATGATAAATACGAACAGTAACCTTCACTTAGACCTTGGAACAAGCTTGGAGTATTTGAAATCCATGTCTTGTGAGGATCATCAATGTTCTTAACATCCCTGGTCCCGGATCACTTATCTTCAAGGTTTTCCTGCACTAGTTCAAATATTATAGTTGTTGGAGCTCCTCAGCCAGTACCAGAGACAATACTCTCCCCAAGCGCTGTGTCATAGAAGTCTGTGTTTCTATCACCCTTATTCATTGGAAATTTTGGTTACTTTTTACAAATAACTTAACCAGTTGATTAATTATGTAGATTTGCTTTTGTGGAATAAGTCTCTCATTCTCCTCGAGTATCTTTCTCATTTTAGAGTAAATCAAAGCCAAACTATTTTTTTACTTAGAGATAAAAGCCAGATTTGAAGTACATACAACATATGTTTGATCTTGAAGAGGATTAAACAACCTCAAGAACATTTATGAAGAATTGACTGAGAGTTGATGTAGGAATTGGAAGCATGAAGTTTCTATAAATTTCCCTCGCATTTCATGTGTTTACATTTTGTAGATTAAATAGATACAATGGTTGGAGTGTAAATCTAGTGTAATCAAATCTAAACTAATCTAACATGTATTTGGCTAAGTGTAGAGTAGGTTATGTGTCTATGTGTGAGTTTGTATACAAAGATGTGCACAATATTAGCTATGAAGGGCTATTATCCTCAATACCCTCCGTAAGATGAGTGTGGGGTTGTGGCACACGTGAAGCTTGAATCAAAAGAAAGCAAAGAGCTCATGACCCAGACTCTTGGTGAAAACGTCAACAAGTTGGAGATAATAAGGAACAAACTGAAACACCAGCTTGCCAGCAAGAACAAGCTCTCGAAGAAAGTGATAATCCAACTCAACATGCTTAGCTCGCTTGTGAGAGATGGGGTTAGAGCCAAGAAAAATAGCACTCCAACTGTCACTTAGCAATAAAGGAGGACGAGCCATAGGGATGTGAAGATCCTGAAGTAGATGAGTGACGTGAGCCATAAAGTCTTAGCAAATGCAGTAGCAAGAGCGTGATACTCAGACTCACAACTGGATCGAGAAACCATAGGCTGTTTCTTCGCACTCCAAGAAACCAGATTATCCCCCCAAAATATGGCATAACCAAAGACAGAATGACGAGTATCTGGACAACTAGCCCAATCGGCATCAGAGTAAACGAGTAAGTCAATAGAGGTAGAGCGATGAAATTGAAGGCCAAGGGTGAGAGTGCCTTTGATGTACCGAAGAAGTCTCTTCACCGCAAGAAAATGATCTTTAATGGGTGCATGCATAAACTGACTAACGACACCAACAATATATGAGGTATCAGGACGAGTGATTGCCAAATACTAAAGGGCCCCAACAAGAGATCGATACAATTGTAGGATCAACAAATGGATTACCAGTGGTAGAGAGATGCTTAGAAACAACCATAGGAGTCGGTATAGGCTTATAGTTCAGAAGGTGAGAGTGAGCAAGCACATCACGAGCATATTTCAATTGACTGAGAAAAAGACCATTTGCAGTAGGCGTGACCTCCAAACCAAGGAAATAAGTGAAAGAACCTACCTCCTTGGTGGCAAACTTTGAATCGAGATGCCGAATAAAACACTCCAAAAGAGATAAGTCACTGCTCATGATAATAATGTCATCCACATAAATAAGGAGGTAAATAACCTGATGTCCTCTGAAGAAGGTGAAGAGCGAGGGATCAATGTGACTACAAGAGAAGCCCAATGAGTGAAGAAAGACACTAAACCTATCGAACCAAGCCCGACGAGCCTACCGAAGACCATAGAGAGCTTTGTGCAAGTGACATAGATGATCGGGAAAGCAAGGATCCACATAACCAGAGGTCTGCTCCATATAAACATCCTCAGTGAGAGTGTCATTTAAAAAGGCATTTTTAACATCCAATTGGCTAGAGGCCATCCACGAAAAATGTCAAGAGAGAGAGAAATGTACGAACAGTGGTAGCCTTGATCACAGGACTGAAGGTAGCAAAGTAATCCAAGCCCAACACCTGAGAGACATCCTGAACAACAAGATGAGCTTTGAATCTCTCAATGAAGCCATCAGTAAGATAGTTGGTGTGAAATACCCATTTGGAGCCAACAACATTGGAGTGAGAGGGCTGAGGGACAAGAACCCAAGTCTGATTAGTTTGTAAAACCTGAATTTTGTCATCCATCGATGACCCATGCAAGGTTTTTGGCAACAGATTTGAAGCCACGAGGCTCCGAGGTAGTAACTAGCACTGAAAGAAGAGGGGTAGGAGCAATAGTAGTAAGGTCAACAATATGGCAAGGGAAGAAGACTCCGACATTGGCCCTAGTGACTATGGGATGACTGTTAGGATTAGAAGGTGGCACAGGTAATACTAATACAGGTTGAGTATGGTCAACAGAAAGAGGAGATGGCATAACTGGCACGATAAGGAGACGAGGAATTAGGACAAAGAAGGCATGGTGTAGGGGACAAGTAAGCTATATTAAGAGGTGTAGGAATGGAGATAGAGGACGAGGGTCAGAGGGCAATGGGTTCCGAAAAGGTGGATATGATAAGGAAGGAGAGAGATTGAGATGGAAAGGAAGTATGAAAGGCGAAGTGTTTTTCATCGAACTAGGCATGATGAGTAATATATATGCAAGAAGTGAGGGGATAAAGATAGCAATACCCCTTGTGAGAGGAACTGACACCAATGCAAATATAGGGAAGACTGCGGGGAGAGAGCTTATGAGAAACATACTCACGAAGACAGGAAGAGACCCGATAACTAAATGGGCGAAATATATCATAACTGGAGGATTAGAAAATAGTAACTTAAAAGGAGAAATACCTGAAAGTAGCGCGGATGGCAACTGGTTGATGATGGAGGCCGAAGGCTGCCACCATCAGACAACCAAAAGCTCCAAGAGGCAGATCAAATGCAACAAGAGAAGAAAGAAAAAGAAGATCAAATGCTCTTGTTCCCAAGTTCAAGAACTACCTTGTTCCTGCTGATTTTATCATCAAAATACAAACTCAGGGCAATTATCATCCAAAGACTGATGATCTGAACTAAAGTAACCACGATCAGTGGCAGAAAACAAGAAAAACAGCAAGTTCACAAGAAACAGAGCAGCAGTAGCTGATCATGAAGCGTTTTTCAGGAGCTATCAGAAGTGCATCAGAGTGATTTAGCTTAATCCATCTGAAGCCGAATATCCACATGTAGCTCAGGTACACACTGAAGCTTTGATACATTAATTTTAGCATACCAAAAGCTCAATAAAAATGCTGGAAGCAGCACACTCAATTAGTCTGCAGAACAGAATAACTGTCTTGATAGTTATGTTTGCTGTTGAAGATCACGATTTTCCATGAGCCATCAGGTGTATCTTTGCACGTGCTGCTACATATCTTGCAGATAGAGACATATATGCCACGTTCAAGGAAAATCTGGAGCAAGATTCGACCAAAAACAGATTGGAAACAACTCCCCACCCACGGTTCAGGCAATCCCTACTTTCAAGGAGTTTGTTATCTTCTTTAGCTGATTGGTTTTTGACTGGCTGTTTGTGTATAAATGTGGGAGATAAAAAGGTTTAGCAGACTATTTTTCTGTCATGCCCTTGTCTACTGAAACTTTGCTGATTTATCCAATAATGCTCAACTAAATCCATCACACTTTTGTTGATCTGCAAGTCCTGAGGCTGCCTAGAAGAATTGGTGAGGTGTAGGTCCGGCTACAAGACAATGGTATTGGTTTTAAGTTTTTAGATACACATGTATATTTCTTCTCTTATTTACTTGGATTGGCCATCTAAACGAATAAGAAATGAATCAGTAGCTAGTAAGAATATAGGGGTTCTGTTAGTCCACTAAAACCTTATATGATATCAGCTTTAACAATCAAATGAGGTGGTTAGTTCATTACTTAGTTAAAGTAACATAAAACTAAAGTGTAGAGGAAGGAGTATTCGGTTAGATCTCTTAGATTCACACTCTTGATGAGCTTTTATGATCTTACTGCTGCTCTTATAGTTGAGTTAGAAGACTGATAAACCAGTTAGGAAGTCAGGCTTACAGGAGATAAGCAGTGGTTAACGAACTACACATTAAGTACCACAAAAGTGTCTTAAAGTGCACCTATGATCCTATTGCTTTCAAGGATGTTTTTCATGGACTAAAGGTCAACAAAAGTATGTTTATACCTTGACATTTCATATAGATGTCATCTTTGATTCCTTGTTTATAGTTTCAGCATTTATTTGCAACAAACTTCCCCCATTTTGCTTAAGTTTTGGCAGCAACATATCAGAACAAAACCAAAGAAGAACACCTCCTTTCTCTGTGGATTCGACCTTGTGCTCTCCACTAACTACCCTTTAGCTTGTGTATTGTGGTTGACTGTCTTATGCACAACCAGCCACCTACTGATAATTTCCCCTTTGATAACGAGCCAAAAAGATTGTTTCACGGGAGGAAAAGACAGGTAATTGCACAAAGACAACCAGTCTCAGCAGGATGTGCACCAAGCTCCAATTCTGATCCTGAAGAAGAGTTGGCTGCTTTTGAACCAGAAATGGCACATCCTGACCAGCAAACACTGAAGCAATTGACTGCTCCTAACTACAATCACCAGGAGACAACAGTGCAATATCCAGAACCCCCTGCAGGAACAACTTTTGAACTTAAGTCTGGAGTGATCCATCAGCTACCTTCCTTCAATGGACTAGCTGGAAATGATCCTATCAAGCATCTTTCTGAGTTCCATGCTATATGTACGAGTATGCAACCCAGAGGAGTGACTGAAGATGTCATCAAACTGAGAGCTTTCCCATTTTCATTAAAAGGAAATTCAAAGGAGTGGTTCTACTACCTCCATCCAAACACCATCACTACATGGATGCAACTGAATTTTTTTTCATGGAAAAGTATTTTCCAGCCAGTAAGCAGAACAAACTGAAAAGGGAATTCAGAAATACTGGGCAACTTTATGAAGAATCTCTTTATGAATATAGAGATAGATTTAACCTCTTAGTAGCAACCAGTTGCCCGTATCATAGATTCAGTGTGAAAGTTCTAACTCTTTACTTCTATAATGGTCTTTTTGTCACAAATAGCGATTGGTGAATGCTGCCTCTGGAGGAAGCCTGCTTAAAAAAACTGTTGATGAAGCTGACAACATTTTGGAAGAGTTAGCTGAGAGTTCCAGACATGAAAACAAAAGGGTGATAGCAAAGAAGGTTAATGCAGCAGAATCTGGAGACAGTATGGTTTTGAGGAAAGTTGAAGCTGCGGAAGCAATAGTAAGGAGATTGATCCAGAGGGATGCGAAATCTGCTGCTGTAGTCTGCCAGATTTGCCTGCTGACAGACCATCACACTGATCAATGCACCACTCTACAAGAGGACTCGGGATCTGAGGTTTGCTCCATGGGATTTCAGGAGAGAAACCAAAGGCAAGGATATTGAAACTCTTATGGAAATTTCAGGCCTCATCCTAACTTGAGCTATGGGAACACCGGCATTATTCAGAACCCACATCATTTCAGGATGCCACAAAAAGAAAGCTCTATGGAAGAAATGAGGCAAGAGCTCATCCACATGCAGAAAGGTAACCTGCAAGCTCAGATGGATGCAAAATCAAGTATTACTAACCTGGAGAAGCAAGTGAGCTAGCTTGCAGATTCCATGAATAAGATGCATGCTCGTGAATCAGGGGAACTGCCCTCTCAACCTGAGATTAACCCCAAGGCTAAGGCTAAGGCCATAACTCTGAGAAGTGGAACCGTCCACCCTGAACCTACCAGAAGATCCACTGAACCAGAAGAATAGGAAACGAATGCATTTAACAAAAAAAGGGGAAGAGAAGGCAACTGATGAAGCTGATGTAGAAGGAAATTTTTCTGAGAAGAATACTGAGAAAAAGGTTAGCTGGAAGGACACGGAACCTTTCAACATCCAAAGAGGACCAGAGGAGTTGTTACTGCGAGGAATATACGAAGACACTGGGGCAGAGGTAAGTGGGGCGTACACTGGGGCTGAGTACGACTGGGCAGGAGCATGGGAGAATAGAGGTGACTGGGCAGTAGCCTGAAATGCAATTGGCGGCAACGGAGGGGTCGAGTTGCGGAGAAAGAGGAACACATGATTATCTGTTGCATCAGTGAGATTAGTGAGCAACAATAGCGGTTGGTGGGCTAGCTCCGGGGTGCTGAAGGAATGGAAATTCATCCCAAGGCCTTGAAGGAACAAATGAATTTGATCCAAGGCATCAACAAGTTTACCAATGGCTAACAATTGATCACAGAGCTATTTGAATTCATAAGTGAATTCCTTGACGGACCAAGTACCATGCTGCAGACTCTATAACTCGTGGCAAAGGCGATGCTCCTTCGGTTTGGATGATTGGCTATGATTGCCTTGGAGCATAGTCCAAACATCGCGAGAGGTGGTGATATGAATCATTTCCGAACTTGTGACAAGACTCCACAGCTAGATCGATATTTCAAGAAAGAAAAGGGATGATTTTGTTGTTTCTAACGCCTGAAAAACACCTTGTGTCCAACCAACGAAAGTTACAATTTTTGTAAGAATAAAGGACGCCACAAAAAATCCCCTAATGGTATTGAATTACCAACCAAGAATCGAATGATACATCCCAAAACACGATGCCACTTAACTCAAAAGAGAAAAGATAAATCGAAGAAGGTTTAAAATCAAAAGAGAATACGAACTCTCATAAAACTCGAAAACCAATTGTGTATTACAATGAGGGTATTGTCTCCTTTATATAGAGGCAGGGGCACGACTTTCAGACTCCTAAATATCCTTTAAAACATGTCCTAATTAATAGGAAAGAATTTAATTTGGATAGGAAAGAAACTAGTCTAAATAAGTGCTAATTAAGTTAGGACTCCTTGTCGGATTAGGACTCCTTCTTGGAATAGGATTCCTTACCGAGTTAGAACTCCTTGTTTAGTTAGTACTCCCTCCGGGGTTAGGACTTCTTGTTGGATTAGGACTCCTTGGAATAGGATTCCTTACCGAGTTAGAACTTCTTATTGAGTTAGGGCTCCCTCCGGGGTTAGGAATCCTTTGGGAACTAGGACTCTTTTGGATTTGCCATCCTACCCTCCAAACGCTTCTTGGGCATCGAACATCTTCATCAACCATGTTCAAAGATTTGATTTTGTAGCTTGTATTTAGATTTACTTTAGGTGGGGCACCCAATAATATGGTGGTGACAGTGTCCGTGAGGGAGGATAAAAGTAGAGAAACAATTTGCTCATCAATGTCCTGTCAGGCAACGTACTTGGGATTTTCAGCAAGGGGGTTGATAGAATCTTGTTGGGCTAGAGCATGAAGAGAGCCATCAATATATGGGAGGAGTTTGTGGCTACGAAGGAGAGGTAGAAGATGGTTGCGTCACATGAGAAAATTAGTGTCATTTAGTTTGATGGTGATGAGGTGAACAAGGGTGTTAAGGGGAATGGAAGAGGAGGCAATAGCCATATGGGATGATGAAGGAGGAAATAACTGAAAAGGGAATAAGGCCGAGAAGATGACTGATGGAAGGGAAGGGAATAATGTCAAGAAGATGACTGAAGGAAGATAGTAGAGGAGTTAAAGGGAGAGCAGGGGAGAAAGGACATGATCAAATGGAAGTTGTGAAGCCATTAATGCTATCTCTGATACCATGAGGAGATTTAAACAACCTCAAGAACATTGATGAAGAATTGTCTGAGAGTTGATGAAGGAATTGGAAGCATGAAGTTTTTGTAAATTTTCCCTGCATCTCGTGTGTTTACATTTTGCATATTAAATAGATACAATGGTTGGAGTGTAAATCTAGTGTAATTCAATCTCATCTCATCTAACATGTACTTGGCTAAGTGTAGACTAGGTGATATGTCTATGTTTGAGTGATATACAAAGATGTGCACAATATTAGCTATGAAGTGCTATTATCCTCAACAAATATGATGCCTTTCTTGGAAGTTTTTGTTAGCCATTGTTGCTGAGAACTTCGTGTTATATTCGTGTCTACTTCTCCAACTTCTTCAATTCTTTGAGAAGAATATATGCAGCAATTTTTTTTACAAGTAAAACTTGTGTTATTCACCATTAATTTAGTTGTTTAGTATATATCGAAAGTTTGGTGCTCAATGGGAGACTTGAGAGTAGATAGATGCATAATTTAAAATGGTTGAACATGTTGAGGGTAGAGCAGTGCAAAATAAATTGGGAATTGGACTGACGGTCTAATCCATGTTCTAAATTTTGTAGAACCAGGACCTGTGGTCCCCACAACCAGCCTCAACCGTCGGTCCAACCGTCGAAAACCGATCATAAATCCTTTTTTAAAAAATTCAAAAAATAATTTCATTGACGGCTATCAGACCGTCGGTCATATAATTAAAAATAATAATTTTTTATTTTGGCCCTGCAATCGCCAATCCCAACGGCTAGGAAATTCAAACAATTTGATTTTTTTCTCACCTTTATAATTACTTTAAAAACAATTTAATAGAAAATATTTGAAATAATATTATATAGAGAGTTGGCCAAATTGACCCACGGCCCGTGCCCCAGCACGCCATCGGCACGGTGGGCCACGTGCCGCTGGGCCGCGGGCCACCCACCTGCGAAGGGACATGCCCGAGTCCGAAAAAATTGACCTGCGGCACAGCGGGTTCGGAAAAATCTGGACCCTCCGGAGCAGCCCGGCGGGTAACCCGCCTGGACACGCCATCAATAAAAAAATGCCGAAAATCGGCGTGCTCGACCCAGTGTGCCGACCCGGACCCATGGCCCGCCAAAAATCGCCAAAAAAACTGTCGGAAAAGTCCATTTCCGATGGCTTTTGTCATGGCCCGACGGGTCATGGGTTGACCCGCCAGGCCGAGGCAGGAAACAAGGTTTTTTAAAAAAATAAAATAAAAAAATACTAAAAACAAATAAAAAAATCTTCGGTCGAGGTGACCCGCCGGGTGGCACGACGGAACACGCCATTTCCGGCGGGTCAACCCGTGACCCCCCAGGCCCTGAGCGGGAAATGGCTACATTAAAAAAAAGACGTGTCGTGGTGCCACTGTGCGGCATGGCGAACCACCCAATGAGTGACATGGTGGAACCCGCCGGAAAAGGACAGGGCTCGCCGTGCAGCAAGTGGGTAAGGCGGGCCACTAGCCGTTGGGCCCGGTGACCGGCCGTGCCCAACGGCTATTTTTAAAATTTTAAATTTTTTTTGGGTAAATTCTACCCCTATAAATACCCCTTCAACCTTTCATTTTCCACACCCAAATCAATTCTTCACTCTCATTGCTTGCTACCCTACTCTCTCTCTCAATTCAAGCTCTTACTCTTACATTACACTCTTACTACTTACACGATTTTTTTCACCAATTTATTTTTGTTCTTCTACAATTTTATTTCTTCAAACCATTTTTCATACTACACTTATTCAC
>JAOWBN010205365.1:0-14384 GCA_028565015.1 Pinguicula moranensis | reverse complement strand
AGTTGCATGAAAAGTAGAGAATGTTTTCTCTAGCATATCCTCATCGGTAATCTTTTCACCACATAACTTCAGTTGATAACTGATTTTGAACAGGGCAGAATTGTATTCGCTTATAGATTTAAAATCTTGTAAACGTAAATGCAACCAATCATAACAAGCTTTCGCGAGAATCACAATTTTCTGGTGATCATATCTCTCTTTGAGATTTTTCTAAAGATCTACAAAATCTTTTATAGTGAGGTATTCTGTTTTAAGCCTCTTATCAATATGGTGACGAATAAATATCATGGTTTTTGCTTTATCTTTTCGAATTGCTTTATTTTAATCTTTTATGGTGTCTCCAAGTCCCATAGCATCTAGATGGATTTCCGTATCAAGAATCCATGACAAGTAATTTTTTCCCGTAATGTCCAAAGCCGCAAAATCAAGTTTCGAAACATTAGACATTATAACAATAATTAATTAACTTTACCTTAGCAAGAATGCTAGAAGACCAATAATAGAGTAGTGCTAATAACGTATTGTGAATTATTTGTGCAAGTATAAATAAATACAATAAAAAAAATAAAATTGAGTAAGTACGTTTCTTTTCCTTCTCAATATTTTCTCATCTTTTTCTTCTCTACTACTCTATTCTTTTCCTTCTCATTATTTTCTATCTATTTCTTCTCTACTATTCTATTCTTTTCCTCTTTCTCGTTTGTTGTAGATGACATTCATATATCTAATTTTTCATGGTACATTTAATAGCATTGAATGTACTAATTTTTTCATGCTATTAAATGTAGCATTCATTTGACAAAATACAATATTCGTTTATTTATCTTTTCCCATTAGTTTATTTTGTTTTATAAAATTGTTTATAACAAATTAGCATATGAATATTACGTAAAAGAAAGAAATGGATATGATGCAATATATTAATTTAATGCGTAAATAATAAACTTGTGAGATGGATAAGCAACGTTCGACTCCAAAACAAAGCACTGAAAATTATGGCAGCTCTTTCGATTCCTCTCCAACAAAGGGCAAGGGCTAGGGAATTTTCGAACGTTTCAATCAAACCGAAACTTACGACATTCAATCGTCAAGATTTTCAGTTGTTAACTACAGTAAGATGTTCTGGTAAGTAGAGTAGTACCTTAATTTGCAGACAAAGCGTTTAACTTCATTTTTTTGTTCTGGGTTCAGACAAGATGTTCTTGTATGCAGCAGTGAAGGATGATCCCAAACCTGTAGAATGTTTGGTACACTTGAAGGAACTCAGAAATGTAGCATGTGGTGTTCTTGCTGTTTGGGCTGTGACTTCTGTTTCACCTGTGATTGCTGCAAATAAGGTCAGGATTTACCATGATTCTTAATTTTCTGATGCTAGAATCAAATAAAAAGATGTTGGATAATCGGAAGTAAATGGGCATAGATGGGAACATATGTCGAGAACACCAGACTTCATAACTTATTTGAATTGTTTTTACACTTTCTGGACTTGGTCTTCATCTGACTAATGAATGCAACGAATCTTTATTCTGATGAAAGTGAAATCGTATGGTTATATGACCTCAATGGACTCATTAATTAAAGAAGTTGTATAAAATTTATAGTTCAGCAGATTGGCTATAACTCTCTCTAAAAAGTTCTAATTCATGAACCATTTGAACATCTTAAACTCTTGTGTTAGCTGTGTAGCAAGATTAGGAATCATTAAACCCAACATCAACAACGGTTACTGAGCTTTTGAAGTTGAATCAGGTAGTTTCTGTGATTTTCGAGATTACATTAATTGCATTGTACTTTTCGTAGCAACTAATACTCACATCTTACTAGTATATTTCACAAACTAGCAATGTACTTAAATCTTGATGGTGTGTGAACTGTAGAGGCTGCCACCTTTGTCAACGGAGCCAAATAGGTGTGAGCGTGCATTTGTTGGTAATACGATAGGCCAAGCAAATGGGGTTTATGACAAGCCGCTCGATCTCCGATTTTGTGATTACACAAATGACAAAACCAATCTAAAAGGAAAATCTTTGGCTGCGGCCCTCATGTCGGATGCTAAATTTGATGGTGCAGATATGTCTGAAGTTGTGATGTCAAAGGCTTATGCTGAAGGAGCTAGTTTCAAGGGTAATATTTTACTCAACCTGTATTTATTTATCTGAAGCATTATACAGTATACTGCATCCTTTTCGGTTAAGTATGAGCTCTTGATCTGTTGGTATTCATATTCCTAAAGTTCATTTTAAGGTATGTCATGGATTTGAATTCGGGTCATCATTTGTGTGTGTATGTCCTTTGATGTGTGAGGGTAGAGCTATATGATGTTCATCAAGCAAGCATTACACTCTGTTAAGGCTTCCTATATGCTTTACAAACTACAAAGTGTCTGATGTTTCTTCCTTTTCAGGCACAGACTTCTCAAACGCTGTACTGGACCGTGTGGATTTCGGCAAGGCCAATCTGGAAGGAGCTGTTTTTAGAAATACCGTCCTGTCCGGCTCCACCTTCGATGGTGCTGAACTTAAAGATGTCGACTTTGAAGATACCATAATTGGTTACATTGACCTCCAGAAGCTGTGCGTGAACAAGACCATTAATGATGAAGCAAGAGCTAGCTTGGGATGCCGGTAGGCTCCTTGTCCTGGTATACAGTAAGATCAATTTCTAAAACTTTTGACGGGAGTGAATTGATGTAATTGTGATTGAATTGAAAGAATATGTTGATTCGATGAGATCGCGCGCGAGACAAAAGGAATTCCTTTTTTCAATCGAAATTAACGGCTTTTCACTCTATTTTTCACATAATTGCAACTACAACAAAATCATGTTTTTATACTAAAACAATCGGTATACTCGAAAAATTACAGCTTTATATCGCAACCATTAGATCAAGGAGGATCCAAACGTTCTGGTGCTTCCACGTACCCAGATCCATAGATTGTATTCTTTTTCAAACCTGCAAGTGATCCTTCAACTAAACATGATGAACTGCATTATGCAAGCGACATCCGTGCAAGCTCCCGTGAACCTCTGTACACCAAGTTAGCCGAAACATGATTCTCCAATACCCCCTTCTCAACATGAGCGTGCCACAAGCTCATCTTGGATAGAATAAGGCAAAAACTAGTGCAAGAAGTTGCTTAGTAAAAATATAAGCAAGTTGGTGTTTTGAGGCAATGTGCTGAGGTGAAATGAGACATGCTTTATATTGGTCCCTACTACGTGACAGTCAATCTCGATGTGCTTTGTGCGTTCATAAAATACTGGGTTAGCAGTAATCTTCAATGTGGCCTTA
Organism: Pinguicula moranensis; assembly: GCA_028565015.1. Classification (NCBI taxonomy): domain Eukaryota; kingdom Viridiplantae; phylum Streptophyta; class Magnoliopsida; order Lamiales; family Lentibulariaceae; genus Pinguicula; species Pinguicula moranensis. Next base: position 11,092 of record JAOWBN010205365.1, on the reverse strand, counting down.
TTATCATACCAAAAAGGAATAGGCAAAATCAGTGTCAACTGAAAAATCTTGGAGCATAAACATGATCCATTTCAGCTCCCTAACCATGGCAGCCGTTATACGCTATTCCGCCTCAGCCGAAGAACAAGCAATGGTGGCTTGTTTCTTAGTTTTTCTGGAAATAAGGCTCGTTCCTAGAAATATGCAATATCCCGTCAAAGAGTTCCGAGATGTCCTGCAACTCCCCCAATCAGCATCAATGTAGGCTATGAGATTGGAGGATAAATTACTGGAGTAAAAGAGACGAGTGCCCTGATGTCCATCCAAATAACTCGAAGATGTAAAGCTGCTTCCAATGCGAGTCATGGGGTGTATGAACAAATTGGCTTAATTGTTAGACAACATATGTAACGATTCTGGATTCTGGTGTAGTTAAGGTATAGCAACCGACCAACTAGTCTACAGTATTTGTCAGGATTATGATAGAGTGGTGAAGGATCTTGATCAATGGCTTCAAACTTGAGATCACAAGGCAGTGGTGTAGCAGCAGGAACACACTGCATATGGACAGATTCCAGTAAAAGGTCATGAATGTACTTCCTTTGGCTGATATAGATCCCATCTCTAGATTAGTCGTAGGAAAACGGGTGGGCTGGGACACCGACCCGTCGCTCGCTCATTTATAAAAACAAGCCCGACCCGCCCGACCGTTTAAGAATAGTAGCCTGCACGACTCGCTTGTTTTGTATTTTTTATTAATTTTTTAAATATATTTATTCTTATGTTTTTAGTATTTTTTTTATTTTTAAATAATAAAACGGGCCGGCTATTTTTTCAAAAGTCTGAGCCCGACCCACCCATTTTTGGAAAACGGGCAGGACCAGCCCACCCATTTTTGGAAAACAGGCAGACCCGGCCCGCCCATTTTTAATAAAAGGCTCGCTGCTGCCCGTTAAAAAATGGGCAGGGCGTGCCTGTTGGCCCATTTTTTAACGGCAAGCCGGGGAGGGCCCAACATTTGCCTAACTCTACTCTAGATCGTGCAATCTTCATGCCAAGAAAGTATCTTGCTTCACCGAGGGCTTTAATTGTGAAAGTTGCATCAAGATAAGCTTTCGCATGGCACATTTCAGGTATTGATGATCCTGTAAGCAGGACATCGTCCACATAAACTAAGAGAAAGAGCTAATGTTGACATCGTCCACATAAACTAAGAGAAAGAGCTAATGTTCAGGCATTGACAGTGTAAAGAGATAGGAGTCATGATTGGACTACTGGAATCTATAGGTGTTCAGCTTGCTAGTAAATTCAATATTCCACTGTCGCGGCGCCTGTTTTAATCTATATAAGGACTTAAGCAAATGGCACACATGTCCTTTCTTGGCCCTATCATACCTTAAAGGAGGAAACATGTTTGCTTCCTCATCTAAAGTCCTATGGACAAAGGCGTTGTTCACATTCAGTTGATAGATAGGCAAGTGGTGAGCTACTGCTAGAGCAAACAAAATTTTGACTGTTACTGCCTTAGCCACGGGGTTGAAAATCTCTGTGAAATCATCTCCCTCAACCTGATTGTATCCTTTGGCAACCAACAATGCCTTGTATCTGTCTATAGTACCATCAAGTTTGTACTTCACACGATACACCCATTTAGAACCAATAGTCTTCTTGCCTTCGGGTAATATAGTAAGTTCCCATGTATTGTTCTCATCAAGAGCAGTCAGCTCCTGTTTCATGGCCAAATCCCATTTCACATAATTCTTAGCCTGATTGTAGTGTTTAAGTTCAACAATAGTAGACAGAATGGTACTAAAATCACAGTAAGAGCTAGTGAACAAACATGAATCATTAGAAGGTGTAACTAATAAGCTGCCAGAAATGTCTGCATCAGTCTGAAAGACATGAAAATCCTCTAACCAATATGGTTTTTGAACTTGTCTTGTACTCTGTTTAAATTGTGGTATCATGGGGTTAGCAGTAACAGAAGATGGAGATGCAGCAGGAACAAAATCCTCATGAACAAACGGAATAGCATCAGACATTGAGGTATAATCCTCAAGACTTAAGTCAGTTGGGACAACAACCGGCTCCTGTGAAGGCAGACAGGAAGCAGGTGGAGCATGCAACTCTGAAACATCAGTGTCATCCAAGGGCAAACAGTGAGGGACAGAATGATCCACATGCTAGTCAGTCACAGAAGGAAAGTACTTCTCATGAAACTGTGCATCCCTTGAAACAACAACTTTGTTAAGATCTGGAACAAATACTTTATAGCTTTTTGACCAGAGGGATAACCAATGAAAACAACTTTTAAGGCTCGTGTATCCAGTTTATCCCTGCCTGGACTAAGGTCCACAAAGAAACAAAGGTAGCCAAAAACTCTTAGATGTTTTAAATCTGCAGCCTACAGGAGATTGCCAATTTAAAACCTTGCTTGGCCATCTATTTATCAAATATGTGGCAGTTAACACTGCCTCACCTCGGAACATTTTTGGCAATTTGTCCTAAAACAACAAGGTCATTCTGCTGTTGTGTTGTGTTTCCTTTCAACCAAACCATTTTGCTGTGGAGTATATGAATAACTTCTTTGATGTATGATCCCATTTCCATGAAATAACCCACTACATTTGCTGTTTAAAAATTTAGAGCTATTGTCTGTTCTTTTTAACTTTCATTGTCTTGCCATACTGTGTTCTGATTAGTTAAATAAACATCCCAATCAACTTAGACACTTCCTCCTTGTATTTGAAGAGATACGTCCAGGTGTATCTACTATAATCAACCACTACTGTCAAGAAATATTGACATGAACTTAAAGAACGAAGCCTGCAAGGTCCCCAAACATCCATATGCATCAAATCAAAAACTATCTCTGCCCTGTTCTAACTGTTATCAAACATCAAACGACATTATTTTGATAAAAAAGGCAAACTTCACAAATTTTGTCAACACCCCTTTTATTAAATCAGAATTGTTCAAATGTGTCAATACATCAACAAAATGATGGCCAAGATGGCTATGTATCAAACTTGAATCAACATCAGTACAGGCCTGAGCCTCATCATTCAGTTCTAAACGTTTTACAAAGATATTTCTAGAAGAAAGCAAGTGAGAGTTGAAAGTTTCTTGTGCCTTTCTCACAGTAACTAGAACAAAAGAGTTGACATTTGGAATATACAACTCCTTTATCACCTCTCCAATTGCAATGACATTGCACGTTTTGAGTCCTGCAGAATGCAGTGATCATGTAGAAAATAAAACCACATATATGAGTTTAAAGATAACTTCCTCACTGAAAGAAAATTATATTTAAAGCTCGGTATGTAAAGACATGATTTCAGCATCACAACTTTTTGAAAGACAAACATCTCCACAATATTTCATTGGTTGCACACTTCCATCTGGTAGCCATACATGAGTCATTGTGCTAAAATAATTGTGTTTGATCAGGATTTATAATCTATGCACATATGGTTTGTTGCTTCAGTATCAATAATCCACTCATTCTTAAGAATTTCAGCATGTCTATTTGATGAAAGTGACTGAAATACACTCATACCTACAAAATCTTCATAATGAGCCATATTTATCATCTGTTTTTTCACCTTGTTTAGCCATTCCCTTCCCTTTAGACAACCTCTGTAATTCTCTCTACATATTCTCCAGTACTTCATACACATTGTTGAGCCCATCATACTTCACACCCAGTGGTGAATAACCACTTTTTATCATAAGCCCCAACCTGGTTAGCAGAATAGCCTTGTTTTCCCTTTTCCTTCTGATCAGACCACCATTGAGAACAACTTTAAAGTTTGAAACATTAATCAATTGTGTGTCCTGTTGTTGTACAATAAGTGCATTTTAAATGGCTCTTATCACATCTTTTGTCAACTCATCCCTCTGGATACCCTTTAAGCTTGAAACACTCATTTATTTTCTGTCCAGTTTTGGTACAATGACTGCATTTCAACAGACTTTTATCCATCTTCTGCCCTGCTTCAGAATCCTTTCTTCATCCACCATTTCTTACCGTCATTGTTGCATTCATGCCATCATGAACTGTTACAATATTGCTACTAACTTGTTTTTGCCTATTTGGTGTGATTAAGATGTTATATATCTTATCAATATTTGAAAGTGGATCACATTGAATTGTATGTCCCCTCTTTGATTCATACACATCATTTAACCCCATTAGAAAATCCATAACTTTGTCCTCATTGTCTCTGTTCCTCAATAACTCTCCTATCTCTCCTTCTATCCATGGAATTGGCCTTAGTTGCTCATATTGGTCCCAGATTATTTTCAACTTCCCAAAAAACTCGCATATACCAGTATGTTTCTATTTAAGCATTGCAACATTTCTTTCAACTCAAACATGTAAGGAAGATTAGTAGTTGCTAGCCGTTTTTCCAAGCTTAACCACATTTAACTAGCATCACTTACAAACATATAAGTTTTCATTACCTTGGGCTGCATTGATCCATGAAGCCAAGAACAAACAAGGCTGTTAGCTCTTTTCCATTTCACAAACATTATAGAACCTTCACTCGGCATAGGCAAAGATCCATCAATGAATCCAACCTTAAGTTTAGCCTCAAGCGTAAAGATCATAGCGCTTCTCCATATCAAAATATTTGTCTCATTTAGCAAAATTGAAACCAACTGCATACTTGGATTGTTAGATCCATGAACTTGCAGTTGTTCTTCCAAAAAATCTTCTAGCCGGTGTTTACGCTTCATCGCTAGCAGCTGATTGTCCCTTTCTTGATTCAACATCTTCCTTCTCTGTTACAAGTGTGATAACAACTATCGTTGGCAGTTCAACAACACAAAACCTCCCTGATACCATTTTGACGTGAATGAACTGATGTAATCGTGATCGAATTGAGAAAATATGTTGATTCAGTGAGATCGCACGAGAGAGAAAAGGAATCCCTTTCTTCAATTGAAATTAACCACTTTTCACTCTATTTTGCACATAATTAAAACTACAACAAAATCGTGCTTTATACTAAAACAATCGATATACTCGAAAAACTACAACTTTATATCACAACCATTAGATCAAGGAGGATCCAAGCGTTCTGGTGCTGCCATGTACCCAGATCCACAAATTGTATTTTGTTTCAATCCTGCAAGTGATCCTTCAGCTAAACATGATGAAAAGCATTCTGCAAGAGACATCCGTGCAAGCTCCCATGAACTTGGGTACTCCAAGTGAGCCAAAACATGATTCTCCAACAAAAACCGAACACCACTCGCATTATTCACTACAAGACCTAGTTCTACAATCAACATCTCAAATGAATGATTGCCAGAAAACTAAGACAAATCGTGCATAATATAATAAATCAACAACTTGCTTGTTCGTGTTTCCCTCCCTCATTCATCTGGTCTGGGAATCGGCTAGGCTAAACAAAGGCATAAAGCATAGGCAGAGTTAAAACCATTTTAGTTTAGATAATTTACTTTAGGATTTAAAAACTAAACTTATAATTTATATAGGAAATTCAATGTTTTATAAAAAGTTATTTTATAGCTTATAATTGATTCTAACACTGATTTTTCAAAAATGTCTACGGTCGAGTTTAGGTCCATAATTAATCTCGGTCAGGTTGCCCGTGATTACTTTACCGCAGATGGCGTCAACAATAGAATTTATACCGCAAACATTGTAAAAACTCTCGTTCCGGAACAAGATCTAAAATCCTATCGCCTACTTCTTCATTCTTGGTGACTTTCCTCCGCATATTACCTCCTCCCTTCGAATTACTTTGCTATATTTTATCCAGGTAATGCTCGTTTTTGTTCCCCCTCTCATTGTTGTCGCTAATCGCTCGCTTCATTTTTTTCATCTTGTGGAGGCATTTTTTGGCTATTTTTCCGGCAACTTTTCTAGTGAATTCCATCATATCAATCCTACAATTTTAAGGCACTATTAACCCTTAATTTCCATGCCTAATTTTAATTTCTAATTTGGGGGTTTGTCATATACATCTTTGCCTATGTCCGATTGTGTTGAATCTGACAGAAAACAGAAGACCACAAAAGTGAACACGCAAGGCACGAGGCTGGATAACCACATATCCACTGTGAGTCTTCTAGTCGAGAAGACCATTAAAATGTTCGACGGTACCCCAATGCCACAGGGAGAGACCTATGAGTCGAAAGCTACATTCATTCTTCAAGGGCTAGAAGACTTCCCGAACATCGAGTACAACCAAAAGAAGCACATCGTGAAGACCCTCCTCAACAATAGCTCAGAGTTCACCCTGTGGAAAAGTGCAATGACGAGACGATCGGGAGCAGCAACTGAGATGCATCCTTGCTGAAAAGTTTGGCTGTTAGTATGTACCATTGGATCTTGGTTGGACAACTTTTTTTTGGCTAGTTTTGTTTAGTTGGACACCACTTATCTCAATTTTTTCTTAGTGTGATTTGTTTTCCTTGAGGATGCGGTTTTACAATCTTTATGCCTTCATGCATTGATTTTATAGTGCAAATTACGAGCTTGTTGTAGATTTCGTTGTTTTGCTTTAACAGTTGTGTAAGAGTTGCATAAAAGTTGAATAATTTTAAGACCAAATAATTTGGGTTTTCTTTAGATTTTTCTTCAGTACCTGCAGCAACACATGTTCATTCAATTGTACTGTATGAGTTTGTAGTGTATGTGGGGTGCAAAATGCAAGGGGAAGAAGTTAAATTCCGGGGCAAACTTTGCATTAAATACATAAACAGTGATATTCACAGCCCCCCAGAAGTGTGCACTACAACAAAAAATAACCCAACCAAATGAAAGCTAACTATCAACTGTCAACAATTACATAGCATGTATTAAAAGTCAGGATACCAAAAATGCCTGCGTCTATCTACGTAAACACTGCTGCTCCCAAAAAAACAATGATCCTACACTAGGAAATCATAGGTCAAAATCAATCTCCCATGCAGAGGAGCATGTCTTCTAAGAATTCTTGTTGTCTGTGTTCCCGTCCCACAGTCGTGTTTCCTGCTACGTCGATGTGCCAACTAGTTGAAGGGTAAGTAGCCTAAAACCAGCAAGTAAGCTTTAGATATCAAATAAGCTAAAATTGAAAACAATTTCTTAAAAAAGGCATAGATAATTTTCTGAAAGCGTAAAAAAAAGTAATTACATACCATAGAACCGCCGAATTGACTCTGTAGCAGATGGCCAGCGGCGACAATGGCGGAGTCTCCCAGGGTTTGGTGAACTCTGCATACTCTTGGGAGCTGCCTAGCCCACGCGAGGTCATATCAATGAGCTTGTCGCAGAGGTCGCGGTGGTTTGGCTTTGACGAAAGCGGCTTGTTGGATTCCTATTACACGCAAGCGGGTGGATGCAAACAATTTATTCAGGGGGAAAATAAGAACAAATTTAAACACCATTGCAGAGACTACAAAATTGATACCAACACATACAAAGTCAAACCACCAAAAATCATCGATAAAAAAAATTTGGTGCAACAAAAACACCTATATCTTCGGAGCGTCATGCATATATCATATAACTAAGATAAAGATTAATGTCAAAAAATACGCTAAAAAGAATAATACTCAAAGTTTGAAAGAAAAGATAGCCGTGTACGGAGGGGGGGACCATGTCCCCTGGCCAACTTGTGTACTCTCGTAAACTACAAACATTTTAAGGCAAATAACGTACGGGAATGCTAAAAGTACCTCAGGTATTTACCACAAGTTATATTCTGACAGCGGGATTTCCTTCATAGGTGGAAACATAATCCTCCTTTGCGACGTGACCTCCTGTGGGGAGGCGGGGGGCACAGGCGCAAAGGGTCCGGCTTCTGATCTTGGTGCATCCAAAGCCGGAGGGGACGAGGACGGCGAGTCAAGGACTATATGGCTTTCCGGATCTGCACAAAGAAGGCATGCATAGCGACGACAACCGAAGTCTGAGCCCCAGAAATGGCATACACGGTCACCCCACGACTGTATTCTGAAGCTCCATCTTGCCGGCAAAATATTTTTACGGGTCGTGGTGCGGTTTAAGGGCATCATAGGTCACGATAGATGATGAGGGAGTATGGGAGCGGAGCAATGTTGGAATATAAATGACGGTGGAACATGGATCAAAATGACTGTATGGAAAACGAGGCATCACTCAAAAAATGAGCTAACGTTTTATATCGAGAAGCAAGGCAAAAAGGACATTTTCGCAAACTGAATGGCGTGGCAGACGTAATCCAAAATAATCTACCGATACTGAATACAAGATAGGAATTGTATAACTCCGTTTATAATCCAAACACCATGAAAAATGTGTGTACCAAACAGAAGACGGGCAATCCGACAGGAAGTGTAATATAATACTTTTAGTAAGATTAAATTTGTATGGCTACCAAACTGATCTTCAGTTGTTTCAAAAAATGTTAATTCCAGCACTTCCTCCACAATAAAATTGTGGATCCATCCTTGTTGTAGGATTTAGATATGGTTTCAATTTCCGGAATGTCATTATTTGATTATTATTTACCAGTAATTACACTCTGATTTCTTGCTATTAGTAATGGGGCCGAAAATTGTCAGCTTTTTTTTATGATTTATTCTTTGTGTGGGGTGGGGTAGCTCCCTCTTCCCCGGCTGGCAATATATTTTTTTTGGGGAGGGATAATTACGCTTCTTACTTTCTTAATAATCACTTGTACGGAGTAACGGAGTTATACATAAAATAAACCAATTTACGCTTCTTACAACAAAATGTTTCTTGCTTTCTTCTTTGTAAATTGAATCGGTACGAAATGAATAAATATAAGCAAAAGCACATTTTATAAACATCGCGCATCTGGTGTAGTGGTATCATAGTACCCTCCCACGGTACTGACCAGGGTTCGATTCCCTGGATGCGCAATTGAAACTTAGTTTTTACAAATTCAATCATTTTGGCCTTTTACGTGTCAAAACAAAGTAAGACACTTTCTGCGTGTAGCAACGGAAATGTACTAAAAGTACCCTGGCCATATAAAAATGGCTTACTAACCAACAACATTATATTAAATTTTGTTTTTACAAATTCAATCATGTAAGTTGCTACTGCCAAATTGAGTAGGGATTGATGTGAGAGGGTAAAGTGGGAAAAGTAGTTCGGGTCGAATGGAAGGGAAACTCAGACACGAGCCAACCAGTAGAAATTGGTTGATTAAATAAAGTTTATAGAACATTGTTTCCTAAATCTTGTTCTCACTCCCAAAAAAGATCCACCATCCATATTCCAACAATTTGGTGTTCTCGTTGGTTAATGAGAATACAAACGAGCACGTTGCAAGAGTTTGGTCATTATCAAATCATGGAGAAGATCCAACAAAGTCATGAAGACAATTCAACAAAGAAGATATGTCTGCCAACTAGTCAAACTTGCTACACTAATTTGTCATTATTCATATATCACATGTAAAATACAACTTGTGTTTGTCTATAAAAGGAGTTCAAAATCATACGGCAAAGTCATTGAAGACTTTGCCACTTCTCATCATCTTCATTCAACTTTTGTATTTCTCAATTGCACATTTAATCTCTCTTAAATCTGTTGCAACTCTTGTATTCTTTTATGGTATCAGAGCGAATAGCTCACGCTCTTTGATCGATCCTACAATTCGCTTAGCTAGGTTCTGGCTTTTTGTTCTCAGATTTCTATTATCAGTTTTGAACCCAAATTTGTGTGTGCTGCTATGATTGCCACATCCATCTCTCTGTTGTATGTTGGCAACAATCATTAGCAACAAGCATCAAGTGCTCAAGTTTTTTTTTTTTTGTGATTTCCGTTATCTACATATCACAAGTTCTGTCCAAGTGCTCCTCTTTGAAAAACTTATCCTACAAGGTAGTAATGGCCTCATCTTAGTTCACTGCCCCAAGTCTTCCTCCTGTTATCACAAAGTGTGACGAATCTAACTTCCTCGTGTGAGCATCTCAACTTTGTCCAATCCTGCGAAGTAATGATCTAATGAACATTGTGGATGGATCTGAAGCCGCTCCTCCTGAATTCCTGCACGAACCTGCTAAGGTTGCTGGTGAAGAAACATTAAAAAAATCAAATCCGGACTATATTACCTGGTATAGAAAAGATCAATATTGTTTGAGTTGGATGAATTCTACACTCACTGAATGAATTCTTCATCAAGTCTTTCATCTGAAAAAATCATCCGAGGTATGAAACTACCTCTCTGGCGAATTTGGCGGCAAATCCAAGGCCGAACTCTTCGATCTCCGGGTCGCCTTCAAACATTGTCCTAGGGTACCAAATCGGCTCGGATTATCTTGACCTCGCCAAACAAATTGTGGCGGAACTCCGTGCGACCGGAGCAACTGTTTCCGATGATGACCTCATTAGCTACATTGCAGGTGGTTTGAACCCTCAATTCGATCTCTTTATTGCTAACATTAATCTACTCAGGGACGAGAAAGGCATGGAATTTGACCACTTTGAGAAGGCGTTGCTCTCGTTTTCTGGGAAGATGTTTGTTGGTGCTCCGGAACCCGCTGCCTTCTTCAGCCAAAACCCAGGAAATCAACAAGGACCGACTCAAGTACTCAGTGGGACTAAGTTTCATGGTGGGCCAACTCATAGATTTAACCATCAGCCTGGTATAAATTCTTGTGGGCTTGGAACTTTGCCAATTTTACGTGGAAATGGGCCAATTAATGGAAATTGACCCAATGGCTCTAATTGGTATAATCAAGGTAGAATGGGCCGTGGCAGAGGAAGGCAAAATTTGGAATCTGGCCCGTTCGGCAGAAATAGTCAGTCTAATCTCCGAGAACAGTCTGTTGAACCTAATCCGTCAGATGATCCTGTCCGTTGTCAGATCTGTAATCGTTCTTTTCATACGACATTGGATTACTATCAAAGAATGAATTTCGCATATCAGGGAAGACATCCCCCATCTCGGCTTGCTGCTATGGCTGCTCAGACCAATTTGGACATTGACGACACATTATGGTTTGTTGATAGTGGTGCAAATCAGCATATTACCAATGACTCTACTTCTCTCTCGCAGCAGCAATCCTATTCTGGGGCGGATTCCGTAGCTGTGGGTAATGGTACAGGTTTACATATTCAAAACATTGGCACTCTATC
>JAOWBN010205354.1:487-14386 GCA_028565015.1 Pinguicula moranensis | reverse complement strand
ATATTTAGAGTTTTGTCTTTGTAAAATAAATTATCAACCACCTCCCACAACTAAAGGTCACACCCAAATAGCATGCGTGTAATAAATATGAAGCACTTTAAAGTCGTTTGAAGTCTGCCAGGCAAAAAGTAATTCTTCATTCACTGCCATATTAACTGTAAATGAAACAACATATCATCAGGGATGCTACAACGCTTAGGAACTATGTGAGGCAATATATGCATGGTTAGCCAGCTGCCAGAACACTTTAGCAGTCATATGGGGCTTATTCGGGGAAAAGATTGTTGGAAAATAATTTTGTTTATAGTTTTTTTACAAAAAAGTTTATTTTAAAGTTTGGTTTGTTTTAAATTATTTTGGAGTCAAAACAAAATGAGTTTTATGGGTTTCCACTTAATTGGGTTGATCAAGGATATTGATTTATGAGATTGAATTGAATTGGGATCAAATTCAATACCACTTACCTATGATCAGAAAGTTAAGTGGTAGAGGGTCTGCCCAGTAATGAGACAGGTTAAATATGTAACTCCAATTTGACACCGTGGTTGAATCTAAAAAAAATCCTTTAACCTTGCTGGTTTCCTTCGGGAGAGGAAGATTTGTATGATTATGAGATCCTTGGGCTTTGAAACTGTTGAAGATTTTGGAAGACAACCATAAGAGGTAATTTTTGGTTACTTTACATAATTTATTATTTGTGTTTGATAATTCTCTCCAACAAGCACAATCGGATAAATCAAAACCATGAGTTCTTGAAACATATTGTTTTCTTTCAATTCTCCTTGTTTCTTTCGAGATAAAATTAAAACAATAGGATTGTTCAAACAAAATCCCAGTTTGTCATATGTGAAACATTTAGAGTTTCTAATCCCCAAATCTCCTGTCCTAGTCCGATCCTCATTTTTTTGTTCTTTTCCCTGCGATTTTTAGTCTCCTTCCGCTTTGTCCCTCAATCAACTCGAGACGGCTTCCCTGTTGAAGGAAGACGATTGTAATCTAGACTCCGTTATCATAATTCCGTTGTTTGCACCTCACTTTGCTGTTACCCTTTTTTTAATTATTGAAGATCATGTTTTTCTTCTTTAACTTTCACGTGTTGTTTTTTGGTTTTATGCATTCCAATGTATTTTTGGATTTTTTGCTAGCATCCAACAGATGTTATTTGACAAAACACATCAATAGTAATGAGAAAATGCGTGTTTTTATTTGTGAGATAACATACAATAACATCATGTAGACATGGAAAATGTTACAAGTTGGATGCAACCCTTAAAGATTGCATTAACTTCTTGATAGCCTGCAGAATGAACATCTGTATTTTGTTTTGTTGATTTCATGTGTGATTTTCCCTATTTGGGCATATTAGCTAATAAGTTCCAGTTACATTGCAACTCATTGGCCAGACTTTATTTATCTATTTACTCTATCATTTTATGCATTTAAGTAATTGATTGACACCTTAATCATTTAAATGTTGTTGAGACTTTATAAAGTTAACTTATTTGGAGATACTGAATTATCTTCTTGTTGTTAGTTGGAGCATGTTGATTATATGAGCTTTTATTAGTGATATAATTCTTAATCCCCATCGGGTGTCAGAATTATTATCACTTTGATTGATTATGTGTGCTTTATTATTCATATTATTTCTTCATTTATTATTCTGTAAATTCACGTCAGGTAATCCAGAGTAATAAATTAATGTGTACTTTGTTTATTGTTCCATAAATCCCCGTTGATTAATCCGGTTCAATAAAATCATGTATTATGTTATGTGTTATTTATTGTTTCGTAAATCTCCGATGGGTAATCCAGAAAATAATGTATAAGTTGATTTGATAAAACTAGTAGATTGTTTTTCTTGGTCAGATGTTATATTGCTCTTTGCTAGTACTGCTTCAGTTTATGTTGATTTGTTGAGATCTTCTCCCTTGGATTACACTAATTATCTTGATTGCAAGGAGAGAATGGATCTTTTTCTAGACTATCTTGGTTGTAAGAAAATACTACTTATTGATGTCCCTCTGGTTAAACCTAAGGGAACTGCTACTCTGGCTGATACATTGGCAAAGGCCTATGAGAATTGCGTCAATGCAAACAAAATGGCAAGATGTCATGTCCTTTTAGGTTTAAGTGTACCACTTCGAAGAATCTACACTAAAGTTGTGAATCTTAAGGGTATTCTAGAAAGTATTGAAAAGATGTATGGTCGTTGACAATCTTTGGAAATCATTCATCAAGACTAAATGTGGAGATAACGAGAATGCCAAGGCTTATGTGAACAATATGGTCTCTTTAGCGGTCTCTTTAGCTGATGAACTGCAATCTATTGAAACTACAATTGTTGAACCTACAAAAATTATTACTATTATTGATTCATTTTCCGATACTTACACATATATAGGAGAAGTATAATCTGTCGCTAACTGCAAATGGACAGTGGGGGATCTTAGTAATTGTGTTGATGCTGAAGTTGATAAGAAGAGAAATGACAAAAGTGAGAAAGTAGAAACTGTGCAGATGGTTCAGACTCAGCCTTACTCCAAGTCCTTGAACTCAAAAAATGAAAGTTTAAAAATCATGGGAACAGAAACAAACAAAGATTTAAGCCACAACAATCGCAACACTCTTCTCATAGTGGTGGAAATGATCGTTCTAACTTGTATGCTACAGACAAGAAGGAATGCTATAGATGTCATCGATTGGGACATTTTGCCAAAGAATGTAGAGTTTATTGGAACGAAATTGCATCAAATGGAAATGTGAACAACAACCAGAACAATCAAGACTATCATACAAGGAAGGGTAATAATGCATCAGGTGTGATATTCAATTTAAATCATGCATTTATCAAACCTAATAATTGGTGGGTTGATTCTGAATCTCTATTCATGTTTCTAACCATATGCAAGGGTTCAAAAGTTTAAGAAGAACTGAACCTCGTGAAACTTATGTGCGAATGAGGAATGATGTTAAGGAATCAGTTGATAGAGTTGGAGACTATGAGTTGAAGTTAGAAAACGGACAACATAGTTTAGTTAATTGTCTATTTATTCCCGATTTGAGAAGAAGTTTATTGTCAGTGTCTGCTTTAGAGAAACTTGGTTTCGCCTTTCTGTTTAAGGATGCTCGTTTGTTATGTTCAAGGATGATATTGTCATTTTATATGGTTTTAGAAACATAGATATGTATGTTTTGAAATTTAATGGTGATGAAGTTTTCAATTCATTTGGTAGATCTTTCGCCCATAATTTATCTTATTTATGGTACCTTCGATTATCTCATACCAGAACTTCGTGCATTTAGCAACTTATTGGTGATGGTTTATTGAGCAATCTAAAATTTAAGGAGTATATTCCATGTGAATGTTGTATTTTTTGAAAGATGCATAAATTACAAATACCAAAGGGTATTAGAAGCTTTGGTAAGCTAGAAGTGATTCACTATGATATATATGAACCATTCAACACTAAGATTAGAATGGATGCGAATATTTCATCATATTTATTGATGATTTTTCAAGATATGGATATGTTTATCTCATGCATAAGAAGTCTGATTCACTTGAGTTCTTCAAAAATTCAAACTGGAAGTACATAATATAATGGGAGGAAAGATTAAAGCATTTTATACAAATCGTGGTGGTGAATATTGTTCTACCATGTTTGATAAGTTCTGTGAAGAGCATGATATTGTTCATATGAAATCCATGGCTTATACTTCTGACCAGAATAGTGTAGTATAAAGAAAGAATCGTACACTGTTAGAAATGGTAAGATCCATGTGGGCTCATACTAAACTTCCCACTAGTTTTGGGGGTGATGTATTATTGGATGCTTCTTATATTTTGAAAAGAGTTCAAACAAAGTCAATTGAAACTACACCCTATGAAGTTTGTTTGGAAGAAAATCCATTTTAAATAATCTTCGAGTTTGTGGTTGCATAGCTCATATACTGATCCTTGACTCTTCAAGAGATAATTTAAGTTCCAAAACTAGAAGATGTTTTCTCATTGGATATCATGATTGGTGTAAGGGTTACAAGCTATACGACCCAACTGCTAAGGTAGTAATAGAAAGTCTGAATGCCAAGTTCTTAGAAAATAAATTCAACTCTGAAAATTTGGAAGGAGGAAAAAATTTACTTGAGAAATTGATGACAATCAAACAGTTGAGGATTTGCAACCCTATTTGGAACAGCCTACTGAGTCATACGCCATTTCTAGAAAAATAAAAGTATATTTCGAAGCCACTCAAAAGAGCTCAATAGCTACTAACTGTCCTATTGATTTAGAATATCATATTTTTAATGGTGAGATCTGTGAAATTCTCAGATTAAAGAAAGCTATGCATGATCCAAATACTTTTTTAAAGGTAATGATAAATGTTGATAATGAGTTATGGTTAGAAGCTATGTATAAGGAGCATTAATCTCTTCATAAAACAATGCGTGGACCTTAGTTGATCTTCCTCTAGATGCTCAAGTGATTGGCTGCAAATGGGTATTTAAGAGGAAGAAAAATTATGAAGGTATTATCGAGAAGTATAAAGCTTGCTTAGTTGCAAAATGATACAATCAAACACATAGAATTGATTATGCTGAAACATTTTCTCCTGTTTCACACATTCAATCAATAAGAGTCATACTTGCTTTAGTTACATACTTTGATTTTGAGTTGTACCAAATGGATGTGAAGACAACTTTCCTGAATGGTGAACTCGAATAGGATATTTATATGGAGCAATCATATGATTTTCTGGTTCAAGGAAATGAAAGTAAGGTATGCAAACTTAATAGATCTCTAAATGGTTTGTAGCAAGCCTCTCGACAATGGAATATGAAATTTCATGAAAATGCCATTGTTTCTGATTTTATTTAGAATCCAACAGAACCTTGCATATATGTTAATAAAGTGGGAGAAGATATTATGTTCTTAACATTATATGTTGATGATATTCTTCTGGCTAGAAACAACAATAATCTTTTGCTTGAAAAGAAAATTTGATTATTCTCTTTATTTGAAATGAAAGATTTAGGAGAAGTTTCTTCTATCATTGGGATTAAAATCGTTTGTGATAGAGCTGCACGAAAGATTTCATTATTACATGAGAGTTATATTATTTATATATTTGAGAAGTTTAATATGACAATGTGCATAGAAGGGAAAAATTCCATATTATTCCTCTATCAAATAGAGCAATAAGCAATGCTCAAATTCTTATTCACGTTGTCTTGATCCTGAGAAATATCCTTACGCTTCTGCTGTGAGTAGCTTAATGTATCCAATGACTAGTACTAGACCTAATCTTGCTTATGCATTGAATTTGCTCAGTCAATTTTAGTCAAACCCAGGATATGCTCATTGGGAAACTGTGAAGTGGATTCTAAAATATCTTAAACATACCAAGTCTTAAGCACTTTCCTATCAGTAAAACTCCTTGGATATTTATGGTTATTCAGATTTGGATTATCAGGGGTGTATTGATACCAAAAAATCTACTTATGGATTAATCTTTATGTTTTGTGGGGCTACTATTTCATTGAAAAGAAACAAGATATTGTTGCTCAATATACAATGGAAGCTGAGTATGTGCCTATGAATCATGCAGCGAAAGAAGCAGTATTCTTGAAGAGATTTATGAAAGAGCTGCTTATGGTTCCATGTGTGGAACATTCCATTCGAATTTTGTGTGATAACACGGCTGTCATAGTCATATCTAGAAATACTAAGTTCCATTCCAAAGTTAAGTATATAGAAGGGAGATTTTGCTATATTCGTGATATGATCAAAAAGGGAGAAGTAACTATTGAGAAAGTTCCTTCTGCCGCAAATATAGTAAATACATTTACCAAGTGTTTAAGTGTTTCTATATTTGCTGAACATGTGAATAAAATGTGGCTTGTTTTTATGTGATTCAAATCTAAGTGTGAGTGTTTTTATTCATTTATATTTTCATGTGTTTTATATATATGATTGATTTTCAATAGATTTGATATGTGCACACATGTTGTCCTGACTCGAAATCTAGTCTCACATGGTTTATGCTTTTGGTGCATTTACTGATGGGTTTGTGGGATGACATCTATAAGGTGCAAGACTTGTATGCAAAAATAGCTCAGGCCTATGGACATGGTAGAGGCATTGTCCTTAGTGGCCCGTGGTAGTCATTGTTGCTATAATAGCAAGTATAATGTGCACTACTTGATCGTTGAATCCAGTTTAATTTTCTTGTCAAACCCAACCTCGGTATATTGAAAGCAAACTATACAGACCCGAGATAGCTTTATGGTTTGTAATTGGTATACTCAGGCATTATCCTTGAAAACAAAAAGTGGAAAATTGTTGGAAAATAATTTTGTTTAAAGTTATTTTTACAAAAGGTTTATTTTAAAGCTTGTTTTGTTTTAAATTATTTTGGAGTAAAAACTAAATGAGTTTTAGAGGCTTCCACTTAATTGGACTGATTAAAGATATGAGTTTATGAGATTGAATTAAATTGGGATCAAATCCAATACCATTTACCTATGACCAGAAAGTTAAGTGGTAGAGGGTCTGCCCAATAATGGGCCAGGTTAAATATATGCCTCCAAGGTCACACAGTGGTTGAATCTAAAAAACCCTTTAGCCTTACTGGTTTCATCCGGGAGAGAAAGATTCTTACGATTGTGAGATTCTTGGGCTTTGAAGTTGTTGAAGATTTTGTAAGAAAACCATTAGAGGTAATTCTTGATTACTTTAGATGATTTATTATTTATATTTGAAAATCCTCTCCAACAAGGATATGATCTTTGAAAGGCAGTGTGACAGGTAGATGTCTGGAGCCTTTAGAAGGAGAGGAATTCTATACGTTGGGAGATAGAAGTGGAAGCTATCCTGGTTATAGACTGAATCAAGGCAAATCTATGGCTATGGATGAGGGCACACAATCAAACACACAAAGGAGTTACCTTTTGGGAGTGGATTAGATACCCATGGTTGTGCTGCTCACTAACTTTAGCCGCATAACTGTAGGTCCACAGCAGGCAGATATCCTCATACTGGAGCAGTCTTAATTTGTCTCCTCTCCTCTTGATTTTTTTCTCATCGATTACTGTGCTCTTTCCGGAGTATAATGGGGGTACACATCCAAGGAGTGCGAATCCATTCACTGATTGAAGCTCCCTTGTACACTAAGTCATGTGCAGAGATCCAGTGCCTAGAGTTCAATTTTACCCAGTCTAGTTTCAAAGCGCGATCAACTTCCGAATCAAATCTCACTGCATTACGCTCCTTCCACAGTTCTGCACCAGTAGGTCCTTCCACAGTTCTACACCAGTAGGTCCTCGGGTGTAATCCATATGTGCACAGAAGTGTACCAGAATATCAGGTTGACCCTTGTAATTCAAAAGAAACCAAGAGTATACTTCTTTCCAAAGATCTGAAGCATTTGAGCACTCAATAAATAGATGGGGGATATCTTCAGCTGCTAATGCACACATGACACATAATTGTGCATTCTGAGATATATTTACTCCTCGACAGATGATGTTTTCCAGAGTAGGGATTCTTTTTAACAACAAACGCCATGCAAAAAATTGAATTCTTTTCGGAACTATCTTAATCCATATCTTTGATACTTGTCTGTTCATCCAAGAGTCTACCCTATGCACAGAATTGAGAATTGAGTATGCGGAGTTTGCTGTGTTCTTTCCTGATGAGTGACCCAACCAATGCTAGGAATCCTCTGCTTCCTTTGTTATGGTGATTAGCGCCAGACTCTGTTTTAGCAGCTTGAGTAAGATTTCTTCTCTGTCTCTAAGAGGACGCCTGAAAGTTAGTGCCCACGAATTGCTGCCTTGTTCCATAGAGTGAAGTTCAGCAATTGTCTTAAACTGCTGGTTGCTTAACCTGTAGAGGAGCTCAAATGACAGAGCGAGGCACCCTTCACCAGACCAGTTGAAATGCCAGAATGAAGCCTTGTCTCCTTATTTTAGACAAAGTTTCATTCGACTGTTTAACCATTGAGCTGAAGAGCATAGCCAAATATCCTTCCAATAAGTTGAGACTCTATCTGAGAGTGTGATTAGGGACCAATCACTAAGATGATCAGATGCTTTGAGATACTTGAATCTCACAATTTCGTTCCAGAGGCTTTGTGGCTCTACTCTCAGCCGCCATATCCATTTTGACAAAAGTGCTCTGTTCATATGTCTCAAATCCTTGAGGCCTAATCCACCATTTTCCTTATCATTGCAAAGATCGGACCAACATATCTAGTTAATAGGCCTTGACGATGATGAATTATGTTTCCATAGAAAGAGACTCATAACTTTCTCCATGGATTTTATTACTATCTTGGGAACCTGAAACATCGAAAGATAATATATTGGCAGGCTACTAAGCACCGATTTCAGCAGTGTTACTCTTCCAGCAAACGAGAGAAGTTTGTTCTCCCACTTGGAGATTCTAGATTTTATCACCTCTAAAATAGGCTCCCATATTTTTATTTTTCTTGGATTGTCTCCAAAGGGTAATCTGAGATAGATAAACGGGAGGCAAGCAGTCTGGCATAATATTTTCTCCAGCAAACTCATTGAGTTTTCCATCAGCCAGATTAATACCAAACAAGCGACTTTTGTTGTAGTTGATGCGCAGACCCGATATTAACTAAAAAATCATGAGTACTCCTTTCATTGTTTTTATGCTTTTTCTATTTCCTGCTGCGAATAATATAGTGTTGTCTGCGTACTGCAGATGAGAGATTGTTACACCACCTGTATTTATGCCTTTAAGTCTGCCAAGTTCAACAGCCTTAGCTAATAAAAGATGAAAACTTTCAAACACTGCCATAAATAGAAAGGGTGATAAGGGGCCCCGTTGACGCAAACCTCTTTGAATTTTAAATTCTCCTGCACTACTACCATTTACCAGCACCGAAGCATAAGGAGTGGAGACACATTCCCTGATCTATTCTACCCACATTTGGCAAAAGCCTAACTTTCTCAACATAGACAACATAAATTCCCAATCCACCATGTCGAAGGCTTTAGTAAAGTCAACCTTCAAGATCACTGCTGATTTTTTTTAGGTCTTAGCTGTATGTATAACCTCGTTAGCTACAATAATACCATCAAGAAATAGACGTCCCTTTATGAATGCTAACTGATTTTTAGAAATGATCTTGTGCATTACAAGTTTCATTCTATTTGCCAATAGTTTTGCAAGGATTTTATATCCATAATTCACCAAGGATATGGGACGGAAGTGCTCAACCTTAGTTGGATTAGATATATTGGGAGCTAAGGTTATGAATGTAGAGTTCATGCCTTTTGTCAACCTGCCATCTTTGTGGTAGTCTTGATGAAATAAATGAAGTCTTCTTTCAGAATGCTCCAATAAGTCTGAATAAAGTGAAAGTTGTATCCGTCAGGTCCTGCACTTTTTGAAGGTGCACAACTCCAAACCGTAGCTGTAATTTCAGCTTCAGAGAAATCAAATGTAAGAAAAGAGTTGTCTGCCTCTGATAATGTTGAGTAGGCAGCAAGTCAAGAGAAGGTCGAGGCCAGCTCTCAACGAAGAATTGGGAAGAGAAATATGATGTAATTCCAGCTTTCACTTCCTCCACCTCCTCTGTCCATATCCCCTCAAAATTCTATCCACAAATATTATTCTTGAGCCTGTTGTTGTTAAGTTTAGCTTGGAAATATCTAGTGTTGCTGTCACCATCACGAATCCATTGAGATCTAAATTTTTGAAGCCATATAGACTCCTTATTGCGCAAAGCTTGCTTCAGCATTGTCCATGTTTGTCGTCTCTTGATTTTCTGAGCTTCAGTAGGCGTCATACGGCATGAGTATCAAAGTGTCTGAGCATTGTGCTAAGCTCTTCCAATATTCTCTCCACCGATCCAAAGATATATTTATTCCAGTCTCTCAACTTATTTCTCATGAGCCTCAATTTCCCATGGAGGCTGTGACCCAGTGCATGTAATGCAATTCCACTCTGTCTTAACAAAAACTTCGAATCCTACCTCTTTGTCCCAACAATTGAGAGTTCTGAACGCTTTTGGTCCCCAATTAACCTCCTCAAATTTTATAAGAATAGGCCTATGATCAAAGTCATTTCTACCCAAACCGACCTGAAAGAGATCAGGCCATGTGTTTAGCCACGAGACTGAGAGAAGAAATCGGTCTATCCTGCTGCAGCATTATCCTCCCCTAGAAATACATGTGTATCTCAATTTCAATAAGGGAAGATCAACTAGATTAGCTTGAAGAATAAAGTTATCAAAAACGGCAAGCTCTAAGGCAAACACAGTAACATTGCTACGCCTTTCATCAATTGCACGAATGGCGTTGAAGTCACCCACTACACACCAATTGGCTAGAGGGTCGAGATGGATATAGTTGCTAATTCTCTCCCACAAAGATTTTTTAGCTCTAAGAGAACCTGTAGAATAAATATTCAGCAGCTTGAATGGGATTAAGTGTGATCCCCAAAGTCCTTCAATCCCCAGCATAACTGGATATTTCCAACTGTTCGTTACTTGAAGGTTGGAGCACTTCCAAATAGAGAGAATACTCCCAGCACTACCGTTAGCTTCACTATGTCGAAAATCAAAGTTGCCATGAGGCCACATCCGACCACACTCCCGATGATTCAGAGATGAAAGTTTGGATTCCTGGATGCACATAAGCTCTATATTCTGAGTATGTACAAGATGTTTGATTGCCGCTTTCTTCCTCAAGGTGCCTAGTCCACAGGTATTATAAGAACAAATAAGCATGTGGAGTTTAACTAGACAATTTCTTCTTCCCGGATTTGAACTTTTTACCCTGGCTGTACAGTGCCTTGTCCCTGTTTTGCATTGATCCAGATGTTGAGCCAGATCAGTTTTGGAAGTCTTAGGAGAGACCCCCAGATCAAGTGCCAGATTCACGATCTCATCTGCCTGAGAAGAACCCACATGCTCTTCCACTGCAGCAGTTAAATCAGCCATAACAATTTCCTGATCTTCGTGTATTTTGAGCGTATGCTCCCTTAGTCTCTCAGCCAAGGAAATTGCTGCTCCTTCAGTGATGTATCCCTCTGCCTTTTTGGCAGCAAACGATCTAGGAGTTAAGGTCAATAGCGGCATCAAGTTAAATGGATCAGAGTTTTGATATAGGATATCCGGGACCTCTGAAGTGTGTTGTTTTGCCGAATCAGGCTTCCTGTTTTCAGTTGTAGATAAAGTAACTGATGTTTGTAAAGGCTCTGGCAACTCAACATCGATGTTTCTATTGTTGGGCTTGATTGGTTGAAGGCCCAAAGTAGTATGATGTTTGGCGAGTAATGACGTAAACCTCCCTTGGGCTGGGCCAATTAAACATCTTATATTATCCATATCCACACCCGCAGATATTTTAGCCGATGTGGGACTTGATAGACTATTTTCGTCCGCTAGTTTCCCCGCTGATATTGCTCCTACATCAAGGATTTTCAAATATCTTTCCAAGATCGTTTCTTTAACTGTATTGACATCATTCTTCGGGGATGTTGGAGAATTTTCTCCATAATTGTACTGCACAAAGTCAACTTCTCTAGCAGACTTCTTAGGTGTCAAGATTAGTGTTAGACCATTAGGTTACTTTTTCGTACAGGATGTTGCTGGATCCACAGTACAAACATTTAATGATGGCAATGTGACGTTAAACTTGGACATCGAGCCAATGTCGTAGCTTGACTCACCTTTCTCCAGTTCGGAGACTCCGACAACCAAACCTTCTGGAATTCTAGGAATTGGTTTTTCTTTCTGAAGAGGGGCCCATTCATCAAAATTATTCTTCTTTGGACCCCTACCAAGCATAACTCCTTCCCATCTTCTCATAGGAGGACTGATAAAGCCTTGTTCTTCTTCTACATGGATACTGTAATACTCTTCTCCTGTCACTATCTGGAAAGGCTGACGTATTGGAGAGTTGGATGTAGTTAAAACCTGGAGCCGACCAAATTGTAGCTCAGTTTGCAGAAGTGTTTTGCTATCTATTACAATTAGAGAGCCCAATCTAGCAGCGATTTCACCAAAAAAAGATTCACACTAACAGTGTAGCGGAGTACCTCTTATACGAACCTAGGCAGAACGGGCAAAGTGACCATTTAGGAGCCTCCACGGCCTGAGGTAATGTAAGCATAGACTTGCAGTCGTAATATCATCACTTAGGAGACGAGTTGACTCCTCCGGCGAACTTAGTTTAATCAATACTTCACCTCCTTCAATATGTACTATCGAGCCTTCAGTGTATCCTCTATCTTTTAGTATTTGGTTCAGGCTGTTTAGGTCCAGTAGCGGGGATTGAAGACCAATCTGGCATTTTAACAGCCATTGGGATGCAGAAGGATTAGGATTAAATGTGATTGGGGTTTCTGCTACAACAATGGGGTTGTCCTATTTCTGGGTTGTGCTCTGTTTTGATAATCTCCAGCCCGAGAACCTACCTGGGTAGTTCTAGCTTTACTGACTTTGATTCAGAATGAACCGACCCAAATAGATTCACACCAACAGTGTAGCGGAGTACCTCTTATCCGAACCTAGGCAGAACGGGAAAGACGACCATTTAGGAGTCTCCACGGCCTGAGGGAATGTAAGCATATACTTGTAGTCGTAATATCATCACTCCTCCTCCGGCGAACTTAGTTTAATCAATACTTCACCTCCTTCAAGATGTACTGTCGAGCCTTCAGTGTATCCTCTATCTTTTAGTATTTGGTTCAAGGTCCAGTAGCGGGGATTGAAGACCAATATGGCATTTTAACAGCCACTGGGATGCAGAAGGATCATGATTAAATGTGATTGGGGTCTCTGCTACAACGATGCGGTTCTCCTATTTATAGGTTATGCTCTGTTTTGATAATCTCCAACTCGGGAACCTACCTGGGTAATTCTAGCTTCACTGACTTTGATTCAGAATGAACCGACCCAAATACTGTTTAGCTTATCCAACAATCCCTGCCCTATTGATTTCTTGAAGAATCTCACAAAACCGAATCTTTTACCAGGCAGTGTACATTGTTTAGGGATATGCATGTCACTTACCTGTCCATACATGGAGAATGTTTGACACATTTCCTCATGTTTCTAGGCTGGGGGGAAATTCATAAAATGATAGGAAACTGAATCCGCCCTCAGCTTTTGAATAAAAGGCGAAAGTTGTTTTTTCCCAGGTACTGGACGGTCAGTTTGAGCTTGTTGAGTTCGTTATTTTGACCGGTTAGTATTTTGAGTCCACTCATTTGCTTCTTCAACAGGAACCCCTGGGTTAGAAGGTAGGGAGGTAGAAGGATCAGAAATTGCCTCCACTTCCCCCGTGGCTGACTTCAAATTTTCTTCGTTTTGAGCATTAACAACGTCTTCTTGCAATAGGAGAATGGCAGTTTCTTCAGGAACACATGATGGCCGGGATGAACTAGGCCACTCAGTCACATGGAGCACCATAGCTTACATAGAAGAAAGGATAATCCTCCAACCAAGAATAGAACTACCACCGGAATACGCCCTACCGTCGAGTTCACCCGAGCGGTATACAAAAGGCGGATCCGATTAGCAAACTTTCGGCGAAGAGAAGGCTCTACAGGATTGTTGTATAGATGGAGGGAGCAAATAGTACGGAGAGCATATGAGCAAATAGTACGGAAAACAGTACTGCTGTATAATTTACTAAATGAGGCTTTTCGATGTTGCGTTCATATTATCGTCAAATGAGGAAAAGTATGATAGTGGTGTGTCAATACAAGATTTATCTTGTGTTCAAATGTTATTGTCACTTGCCAATTTAATTTGTAGCAATTTCCATTTTGTCATTGACTTGTGTTAACCTTTTCTAGTATTTTTTTTGGTTAACCTATGGTATCCGACTATTCGTCGACTAGTCCACAGGGGC
>JAOWBN010205343.1:0-14390 GCA_028565015.1 Pinguicula moranensis | reverse complement strand
GGAAGTCTCCATTTCAAGTATGGAATGGCACAAAAGGGGACACGATTTAGTAGAGAACATTTGGTTGTGTATGTTTTGTAAAGGATAACAGGCCAGGGGTTGAAAAGTTGGATCCAAGGTCTATCAAGAGTGTGTTCGTGGGATACTCTGCGACCCAAAAGGGATATGTGTGCTGGAGTCAATTGAGCGGCGATTGTTTGTGAGCATGGATGTTACATTTCGAGAGCATGAGCCATACTTTCAGTCAAGGTCCTACTCACATCTTGAGGGCTTTTCTGAGCATATACGACAAGCGGGGGAGAATGGCGATAACAGCAAGGATGAGAGTAGTGATAATGGGGGACATGTGATAGTGTGAGTAGGTGACATTTCTTATCCTTTATCGAAGAGTGAGTCGAGTACAGTAGAGAGCCATATTTCGAGTCAGGGGGAGCCTAGAGAGGTTCCAGAGTCTCCTGCTTCAGTCTCATGCCCTAGGTCCTTGCATGCTTCGACTCCGGGGGCACCTTCATCTTCATCTTTATCTCCAGGTGATAGTCCTCCTCTTACTGATATTCCTATTCTTCCTACTGATATTCTTGTCCATGATATTACTGTTCGGAGAATAACTCGCAGCAATGTGGGGGTTCTCCTAAACATATATGATTTTTTTCCTGATAGGTTTCATCCTCATGATATTGCTAATTATATCTCGTACTCACATATACTTCCTAAACATGAAGCATTCATTGCATCTTTGGACATTGTCTATATTCCTAAGTGTTGGCATGTGGTTAAAACATACTCGAGATGGAAAGTGACAATGATAGAGGAGCTTGAGACCCTGAAAAGGAATAAAACATGGCGTCTTGTGCCACTACCACCTGGTAAGAAGGCTGTTGGATGTAAGTGAGTGTTTACCGTGAAGCACAGCCCAGAGGGAAAAGTGGAGCGCTATAAGGCACGACTAGTAGCTAATGGGTACGGTCAGGTATATGGGATTGATTACGATGAAACATTTGCAACCGTGGCAAAAATGAGCATAGTCAGAACTTTGGTCTCTATAGCAGCAAATAAATGGTCGATCTTGCATCAGCTCGATGTGAAAAATTCATTTCTTTATGGAGATCTGGAAGAAGAGGTGTACATGGAGATTCCTCCGGGATTTTCCACCAGTCAGACTGAGGGTCAGGTTTGCAAACTTGACAAATTAGTATATGGTTTGAAACAATCTCTTTGAGCCTGGTTTTATAGGTTCGGGAAGGCCATGATTGGCATGTGTTATCAGCAAATCAATGCCGATCATACTATATTCTTCACGCATGATGGGAATCATATCACAATGCTAATAGTATACGTGGATGACATTATTATTACAAGTGATGATGAGAGCGAGATTGCAAAATTGAAGGTGAGAATGGGCAAGGAGTTTGGGGTAAAAAATTTGGGCCAATTGAAGTAATTCCTTGGGATTGAGATAGTGCATGGGCCTAAGGGAATTGTTCTAAATCAATGAAAGTATGTTCTTGATTTGCTCCAGGAGACATGTATGTTGGGTTGTAATCCTGCAAAATGTCGATTGACCAGAGGCTGAAGTTGAGTGCAGAAGCAGGCGAGCCAGTTGATAGGGAACAGTATCAAAGATTGGTAGGTCGACCCTAGAAAGGGTCATCTGGATGCCGTACACTAGATATTGAGATACTTAAAGAGTGCACCGGGAAAAGGGTTGATCTTCAAAAAGAATGGGAACCTAAATATCGAGGGATATTACGACTCATACTGGGCTAACTGTGCTGATGATAGAACGTCCACGTCTAGTTATTTCATGTTTGTAGGAGACAATCTAGTCTCCTAACAGAGTAAGAAACAAACAGTGATGGCTCATTCTACAGCTGAGACAGAATAAAGAACCATGGCCTCAAGTCTTGCTAAGATGATTTGGTTGAGAACCATACTTGTGGAACTCAAGATGGATTCAGATACGAAATTAAAGTTATGGTGTGACAACAAAGCATCTATTAGCATTGCTAACAACCAAGTACAACATGATAGAATCAAGCATTGAAATATTGATAGGTTCTTCATCAAAGAAAAATTAAATAGCAGGTTGTTGGAACTGAATCACATAGTCACCGAAAAATAGGTTACTGATGTATTGGCTAAGGGTCTTAGTTCCCTAGATCTAGAGAGACTCTGTAGCAAGATTGGCTTAGTTGATATATTTTTCCTATATTGAGGGAGAGTGTTGTGACAATGGCACAAGAGAAAAGAAGCACGCCTGCAATATTTGTTAGGTAGACAAGTGTTGTCGCACGCCAGACAAGGTGGCATACTAGACAAGTCAAGAAGCATGCATGATAAAGTAGCACGCCTCATTTAATAAGAATGAAATGTATTTTTCCGTGTTATCTGTATGTTGTACTATATATATATATATATATATGCTATAATGAGACGAGAAGAATCATAAGTTTTCTAATAAACACAAGTTTCGTTTCCTTCGTCCTTTGGTTTCATTTTACAATTACACTTAATTTCAAAGTAAACAGAGGACTCATTCAAATGCGTGTTCACATTAATAATTAAGTACAAGAAATCTACTTTCTACCTACCTTATGTAAGCATAGGTTTTAAGTTTTATTTGACCATTATCGCACAATATGGCAATAAAGAGTTACCTAATATTGTGTATATTCACGTAATTTATTTGGCCACAATAAATTACATGCATTTACTAATTTAATTTATCAAAAAGACTAATCACAAATAATCTAAGACATTAAACTCACATTCATCTACAAAATAATCAGTCACCCATCTGTCAACTTAGGAGTATAAAAATAATTTAGCTATGCATATTTAATTTGGAATAACACCACATAAATTTAAACAATGAAAATATAATTAAAACTTAAGAATTTAGAAAACTCCTCTAAAGAAGCAGTCCAATCCGAGTTTTAATCCACAATCTTAGGTGGTGAAACTTCCAAATCAATCAACCAATTTTTCTGCGATAGCTTTATCTTCTTTCCTCTCCTTCTTTCTTCTCTCCTTTCTTTTCTTTATGTGCATCAGTTCTCTTTTTCTATTCTTCCTCCTTCTCTTTCTTTCTTCCTATTTCTTCTCTACGTGACTTTTTTTCTTCTTTTTGTTCTTTTCTCCGACCTCTTATTTCCTGCGTGAAGCCACTTCTTGTTTTTTCTTAAGAACTCTTTTCGCTACTTTTTTCCTCTCCTAAGAGGCTGCCTTCCACTCTTTTCTCTCCTCTTTTTCTTTTTGTGCCGCCACCTCCTATTTTTATATCATAAAATTAGGGCTTCTTGTCTTCTTTGGCTGGGCTTGGTAGAAATTAGCTTGACTAATTAAAATATTAGGCCCCGAATCTCTTTTCTTTAATAAATTTTCCTAAAAATTCATAAAATAACACAAGTTAAAAATCATGCCATTTTTTCAATAAAAATAATCAAAATGAGTCATTTATAATTATAACAAGTGTAAAATCATAGGGAATAAATAGGTCGATTTGATTTACATCAAACATCCCAAAGTTAAACTATTGTTCGTCATCGAATAATTACAAAGTTAGCACATAAGAACAAAATTCTACACACCTAAAGGGACTCATTCTACGTCCCACAACAAATTTCATACATAACCAATAATGAAGAATGAGACTTCCCAATTTTTCTTTACAAACCAACAAACCGAAATCTTTAGAACTCAAGTATGTGCAAGTTATTCTTATGTGTCAAAGTCTCAAACCGTCATTATTGTTTTTAATCAAATATACGCAATTGGCCACCACTCAATATGATTAAGACAACCTCACAAAGCAGGGAAAATTCACACAATTAAGTCGTTCAATGCAGCCTTTTCATACCTTGCACCAAAGTATCTTATAGTCATAGATAATTAAATGCATAAATCAAAGGGACTTTCAAAGAGTTGTAATGGGGTTAGGGTCAAGGTAGGATAAAATATGGGCAAAGTGGGCTAAAATGCCAACAAACCCTCAATGTAACCGATCACCCTTAGCTGTACTAGAGGGTATAAAGGAATGGCTAAAATATTTAGTTTGCACGGTTGAGGCTACACCCTATGATGTCCCTCCTTCAGTGCCATCGACACGGACCAGACAGGTCTTGTTTTGTACTTTATCTGCTTTCGTTTTTTTGTTTATTTTTTTTCTTTTATGGCTTTGTTTTTCCCTTTATTGTAAATACTTATAGCACATAAAAATTTGGCTTACCAAAAAAGAAAAAACCCATCAATGTTAATGCACACTACCAAGTAAGAACTCACTTTTTACTTTTCCATCCCAAACTTGAGATTTGCAATGTAAACACATAAGCTTCTTTCCCATATTTTTTTGAGGGATTGACTAAGGATTCTCTCTCTCTATTTGTTTTCGATTTTATTTTTGAGTGGGAAAGAGCTCCACAATAACATTTGTACTATATGCCTTCTCAAGTATCACCTAAAAAACTCACATAACTCAGCCTTATGCTCCCTCATTTTACCTTGCAATGTGCATCAACAATAAGATTCATTAGCAGGGTCAAAAGAAGGCTCAAATGATGGATATTGGTTAATATATATGGCTTTCAATAAAATATAGGTAGTTTGGCTCAACCAAACTCACTAGGGGATAAAACAAAGGGTAAGATATATATAAATTAGGCCAAGAGTGGTTTTACCTAAATGCCCTTCTCATGCTTTGTGCAAAAAATAATCATATAACATTAAGATGACATTCAATGCAAGGAGAATTATAAAATGGCATCCGCTACCATTACCACTATTCCGCTACCGTTACTACCGGTAGCGATAGCGGAATCCGCTACTACCGCTATTGTTAAATAAAATTAAAACTATTTTTATTGGATATTATTTATGTTTTCACAATTGGGCATTGGCAGATGCTTGGTCATTATTTTCATAAAAACTCATTAGATTCTCGATTGAGTATTTAGCTTCTTCTTTTTTTTAAATATTTCATGTTTTAAATTTTTTGTATAATACAAGGTATTCAAAACTGAAAAATTATTTAGTAGAAATCTATGCAAGGCCAAATGTGTAAATTTATTGCCCATTACAAAGAATTGTCAATTGAGCTGATGCATAGATTTATTTATTTTTTTTCAGGTACTACAATGAGTGATTAAAAGTCTGAAAACTAAAATTCATTTATGTTTTAAGTTTTTTTTTATTTAATTAAACAAAAGCGGTACTAGCGATATCCGCTACTACCGCCCGCTACCGCTACCGCTAATACAGTGATTTTGGTTTAGGTATCCGCTATACCGCTACCCGCAGTATAGCGGTAGCGATAGCGGTAGTGGTAGCAGTTTTTCGCCGCTATCGCTAACGACTAGATAACCCTAGTTAGATGGGATAATCATTGCAAAGGAGGTGGTGGATGAAACCAAAAAACTCAAAAAACAGACTCTAATCCTTACAGTTGACTTTAAGAAGGCTTATGATACCTTGAACTGGGATTACTTAATGGATGTAATGAAGAAGATGGAGTTTCCTCCCTACCGGAGTTGGTGGATCAGAGAGCTCATGGAATCTTCCTCTGCATTGGTTCTGATTAATAAAAGTCCAACAAAGGAGTTCTATCCTACACGGGGGGCTAAGGTAAGGTGATACTATATCACCTTTCTTGTTTATCATAGCAACACAAGGACTGTCTAATGATCAACACAACAAGAGAGATAAATCTATTCCAAGCAGAGCATAACTATCTCTTATTTCCAATTTGAAGATGACATGGTATTGTTTGGGAAACGATCATGGCAGACAATTAGAACATGGAAAGCTATTCTCAAAAAATTTGAACTGGTATTAGGATTTTGGTTCAATTACCACAAGAGCCATCTAACAGACCCCAACATCCCACAGCAAAAAATTGAGGAAATGTCTATGTACATGGAATGCAGAATTGGTGACCTACCATTTAAATAACTAGGCTTGCCAGTTGGTGCAAACCTTGTAAGATCACTCACATGGAAACTAGTGATGTAAAAATGTGACAAGCGACTGACAGATAAGAAGCATAAGCACATCTCAATGGGAGGAAAACTTGTAATCTTAAATTTTGTGATGAATGAATGCACTACCATCTCACTATTTCCGCCTCCACAAAGCTCTGAATGCTGTGATAAACAGCTAACCAGGAGGCAGAGGCCCCTCTTCTAGGGAAGTACACAAGAAAAAAAGAAGATGGCTTGGGTGTCTTGGGAAAAGATCACAGCACCTACAGACAAGGGGGCATGGGAGTGAGATAGTTACTGTCTTTTAATGAGGCGCTAATGGGGAAATGGGGGATAGAATTCTCAAGGGTGAAAACAGTTTGTTAATAAATACATTGAGATCCAGATATGCAGATCAAGGTATGCTAGCAGTGTGGAATCTAAAGGAACTTAAAGCACCATCAGCTCAGAACAATAAATGGAGAGGCAGAACAAGGGGGAGAGCTTATGCTTCTAAGTGGTGAATGGCATATAGAAAACCCTATGTGCTCCTTGGTTTCACCAGAACATGAAGATCAACATGGGATCAGGTGCTGGAGTACGATTTTTACTGGACAAGTGGACTGGCAATATGACCTTAGCTGATAGATTTCCACTACCCTACTGCAATGCCAGCAATAAGAAGATAAGTGTAATTGATTCTGGAAACTGAGAAGGCAGCAGATGGTCCTGTCAGTGGAACTGGAAATGGAACCTTAGGGGGAATGAGACTACTGAATTTTATGAACTTTCTATCTTATTGCAGGATCTGGCGCCTCAACACCAAGGAGGGGATATGCAAACATTCCAAGGAAGCACAAATGTCAAGTGCATGGTGAAGGAGGCATATCGGCAAATCAGGTATGCTACTGCGCAACCATTCCCTGAGGAGGTAGAAGAGGAGCTACAGCTGGTCTGGAACAAGGCAACTCCAAAAAAAGTTAGTATTCATGCTTCGAAATTATTACAGAATGCCTTGCCAACCAAAAAAAGGTTACGGGATAGACATGTTATTCCTTAAGGTCAGGAGATTAATTGCTGAATGTGCAAAACTAACCAATTAACAGTGGAGCATGTGTTTCATGAATGTAGGTTCATAAAACAAGTATGGGAGTTGATCAAGAGTTGGCTTGAAGGAAGTAGTCTACCTACTCAGAATGTAAATGGAGCCCCCAGGCTACCATTATTCGTAGCTAGTAAATCTTCTCAAGCTGAACCAGAAGCCTGGACAACCATCTAGCTAGCAATGATGTGGCAAACTTAGAAAGTCAGAAATCAAGCTAATTTTATAGGTACAAAGTCAGATGCAAATCAAATAGCACAGATTGTGCAGAGAAATACCTGGATGTGAATGAAAGTATACTGGAGTGCTACTACCTTTCCTTACTCACTGAATGACTGGTTGATTCATCCAGTAACATGCATGAAAGTTAAATATTAAGATGAAAATCACAGCGCAAGCAAACAACACTAATGGCAATTGATTTCTGCTGCACCGGTGCAACCACAGCTCAAGTGCTGAAACAACAAAAGATCAGCTAAGCCACATAAGGACAAGGCAGTAAGAACACATACAAAGTTGTTATCAGGAACAACACCAATCGTTGACAAAAATCATCATGAGCAGAAAAACTGCTACCAGAAACCTACTGCAAGAACTCCGAAGCTCTCAAGTGCATCAACATTGTTTAAGCATACATGACCACAAGAAGAAAGAGGAGTTAGATTGATCTAATATGTCCACTGGAGTGTTTTCCCTCACCATTACAGGGATAACTCACCAACCTTAATCGAGCTGTGTAACAATTTTTCTATACTTGGAGATTGACAATGTGACAGTCATGACATTATACTTGATAAAAAGCGGATGATGACGATGATTTAAATACTAAGATGCTTTGTGATCTACTACGACGCTAGGTGCGCAATGTACCAGATCACCCTTAGCTATATTGAGGGGAATGCGAAGGAAAGACATAACAGTTAGCTCAATCTCAAAGATATTGTCAGTAGACACCTTATAGAAGGATTATGAGTTCTTAGTACTTCGTATTTTATTTTTTGGTTTTGTTTCCTCTTTGTTCATTTGTACATTTCTTCTTTCTTTGTACATACGTTATTTACACATAATGAATTTGACTTTTCAAAAAAAAAAAGTCCACCAAAGACTAAATCAGGCCCTAGAAAGCTCAAGGCACGAGTTTTACAAGAACAAGCTAAATCCGAGTTAATAATGTTAAGCACAACAACATAAAAGTGAAAACCCCCTTTGGATGAATAATGAACTCGAGCTCCTTATCTTCCAAGCTTGTTAGATAATCCAAAGATAAATATGATTAGATGTCATGTGAGTGATATATGTCTTGAAAGGAAGTTTCCTTCAAGAGCTTTGGAAGAGATATTTTCCCATTAATGAGGACAAAATGGTCAGCATACACTTCCTTATGTATTTGAGGTTTTGCACTTTCCCACCCAAAAAATCATGTGCTATCCAGACTAGGGTCGCAACTTGTAAATTTTAGGGCTACGGCTGTGAATTGTGGTCGTTTATCCTTTGTTTCCCAGCAATTGTAATATTTTCATCGATCCCTAACAAAACACGAGAAATAGATATAAAATGTACCTTTATCCCTAGTAGTAGGTTTTAAGAATAAAAATCGACTATAAATTGGTACAAAACCAATTTATCAATCTTCATGAATGGGAACTTGCAAAACTTGACTAAGCTAATGACTTTCATTCATGCTTTAAGTCCATGCCATGACAGGAGATAACAAGGGAAATAACAACTTCTATGTTTCTGATAGTTTTCTTATTGCATTGGCAACCCACACACAGACTCTTACGGGGTTCCAAGGAGTTGCATTTCCTTTCACTTATTTGGGTTTCCCAATCTTCTAGAAAGTATGACCCAGGTTCTAATATCTCCTTTCTTTGACAAGGTGCTGGAAGGGAAAGTTGCTTTCTTTTAGGAATGCACAGGACACTCATTCGGTCGACCTTGAGATCTTAGCCAATCTATGTATTTTTCCTTCTAAATCCTCCCAAGGTGGTCATTGGAAAATGCATAGCCTATTTGTTGGGGTTTTCTAGGGTAACTTAGAGGATTTTGGCCAACGGCGTCACTTGCGTTCTTGGTTGGCCATATGTGACCCAAAAAGAGGAAGGAGGCTTGTGTTATAGGAATCGGTTTGGTATTTCATTCATTGTACGCCAGATTGTATATGATGAATCCCTATGGTCACGGTTTGTTCGTACTAAATGCATACTATTTGGGAATATTACTTTAATTATTTATATGTTTGTCCTCCTTCATTTTCGGATTTTCAAATTGGCCAAGTAACTTCCATATTTGCCTCCCTTGTACACACACATCTATATATACATAGACACTCCTTTTTTGTCCTTTTATTTTATGGGGTATATGGGGAATCTACATTTTTCTTTTCATTTCCCTAATTATAAAATTCATAGGTAGTAACGGTTCCCTCACAAAGTCATGTTGTGAATAGCAGTGTCCAAAAGATTTTTCTCATTGAGTATCTCCCAGAACTGTCTTTTGATAGAATTGGGGATGGTATACATTGGGGATGGTTGCACCATGTTGAAGACAATACTGCTTATTGCCAGCTAGATAAGTTGTTACCAACTAGATAAGCTGCTATTTGTCCTCTAGTTTTTTTATTCTTGTTGCACCCAATGTGACGGGCAATGTTGATCAGCGGATCTTCATGTAGATTGAAATGCAGTCCTAGCTAGTGATAGATTTTAGACCATAATGACTTGTCAAATTGGGCCCCCTGCTAGAGGCTCTCCACCCAACATACAGGGAGATGTTCACTGTGTTAGCATAATAGATAGACATGCGGAGATTAGACTTAAATTGTAAAAGATGTGATCCCTAAAATAAAGGGATCACATCTTATCCAAGCCATAATCCCTATGATCGCTTAGACATATCTATATAACATATGTATTTTGAACACAAAATCATATCAACTAAAAGTTAAAACGTTCGATAAAATTCTAACTTGGCATCACAGCATTGGTGATCATTCCGATCCCATGTTCATCATCTACCAGATTCTTACCAACTTAACCATGCCCGATGAAAACAATCTTCCTGTTGATCCACGCAACCAGACCCCTGTAGCTTAGGCAACAAACTCTTGACTCCCTGCAATAGCCAACGAGGCGTTGCACCGGCCACAACAAGAAAACATTTCTGAGCAATTCTCCACTCTGCTCAAGAAAAGACAACCCTTAGACAACAATCAACCAGTAGAAATAGATTTCAAACTTATAGAGGAAAATTACTCCCTATGGGCATGGCTGATGAAGGTGGCCATCAGTGGTAGAGGGCACCTCAGCCATATCACAGGAACCCCTCCTCCACCACCGGCCACAGATCTGAATTTTTTGTATTGGGAGTATACATACTTGAAAATATGCTCGTGGATCTTTCACAACATGGACTGGGATCCCAAGACTTATTTTGCTGAGTATCCCACAGTGCGAGAACTATGGAATGGAATCACCACCCCATATGGCAGTGGCAACGACTCTCTTCAAATCTATGACCTCACGGTAAGGTCTAGCAATAAAAAAATAGGGCAGTTTCACGTTAGAGAAGCTGCTTAGTATGTTGTAAAGAATTTGGAGATAAATTGAATGAAGACAGCTTAACCCGATGATAGGAGCAGCAAATATTGCAACATTCAACAAACTTCACCAAGAAACAAGATTGTACAAATTTTTTGTACAGGATCAGTGATGAGTTCGATTCTATACGTCGAGACATGCTCAAACTCTCCCCCTTTCCCTCAGCCGAGATGGCCTATGCAACTGTTCGTCGGGAGGCCCTATATGGTGGAATTTTTTGACCAATTCTTGGTATTCCTTATCGAACATGAGTTCTCTCACAGCGCAGGGAAAATCTGACCATGGGAAAACCAAATCCATATCTTGAGACAATGGTGTTGATAAGGTGAGTCTATGGTGTATACTGTGCCAAAAGTCCGACGACACGCTCACTGAATGCTCTAAACGGATCTAGTATCCTGAGTGGTGGCTTGACGTCAAACAATGAGGCACAAAACCAAGCACTTCTGGACCACGACATGCCCCATGGTCAACACCTCGGTCACCACCTCCAGCAACATTCCAGAGATGGGGTTTGGAGCAATTGTCGTGCATGAGTTTGGTGAAAATGGCAAATATGGCGCAGACAAGGGAAGTAAGGGTAAACCCTTGCTATTGTACCCTCCATTAACTTCTAATTGCATGTCTGGTCCTTCCAAAATTGCAGTGAAGTCCTACCCTAATTGTGCTATTCGGAATTAACACCTTGAACTTTTTGCTACTTCACGCAAGCCTCGACATTCTACCATAATTGCACGAGAGCTCCCAAACTTACGAAACTCTTCAAAGAAAACCCCTGGAGTGCAAAATTTTTTAGATACCCTACCTCGGTTTAAAAAATTGGAGAAAAAATCCAGATTGGCCAACCAACAACTTTTTTGCCCCGGGTGTTTTGATATTTCTAAAGGTATGGCCTATAGTGCTCATGGTATTAAGATTATTCAATCCCAACCTTAGATATTTGATTGTGGTGCTATAGATACGATGACTAATTATCCAAAAGACATTTGCAAACCTTATAGGAGTACCTATTCACCCTCAATTTAGATGACCTTATAATCAACAAAGTTACTAGCGCGCAAGGCTTCCAATTTGGAGTGCCAATAAGGCATTGTTCTAGCCACAGTGCCTCAAATATTCTTGGATCCATCGTGATTACCTTGCATTTTTCAACTGATTTCGAAGCCCCTGAAATTCTCTGCACAGAGGAAGAACGCATATGATGTGTAGCAGAGCCTGTAATGTCTCAAGAACTCATATATCGCACTTCGATTGCATCGTACACACCCACAAACCATGAAGACGCCTCTCCATCTCAACCACATCCGGTAATGGAGCAAACCAGACAAATCCATAACGATGCGGAGTAGGCTCTCGGTTTCGAAGTATAAAGACATCCCGAACCTTGCCGTGTGGAGTAAAGATCTTCCACATATCGTCCTCCCCGCAAGCAATTGGAAAATTTGTAAAATAGGAGTCTGATGGCTCCCTCAATTGCCAACAAAACTAAGAAATCAGACGATACACCGAAGGTTCAATCTAAAGCCGTCAACTTCTACACTTCGGATATATCCAAGGACCTGCATCAGGGTCATCTTCCTGGAGGGGAGTGCGAGCTGAAGGAGGTCGCCATTGGATCGCCATCAGTGGGGTGGCTGCTGACGGCCATGGCCTTCAATTTTTCATTCTCTTCCGTTTTCTCTCTCATAGACATGAATTTCAATGTGTTTTTGACTTTTGTTGGTTACAACTCAAATAATAACAAAATAAAAATAAAAGCACTCGTCCATTCCTTTATACTGTAGATCTTTTAAAAATTATATTTTTTCTTTTTTTTTTTAAATTATTTTAAAAATAGAATTTTAAAACTTCACATTTTCTTCTCATTATCCTTTTTTTAACAATCAATTTTTTTTTTTCTAAAGTAGATAAATATTACTTTTTTTCTCATTCTACTTATAAGACAATTTTGTGAATAAATGAAAGTCATTTTAAAAAATTTAATTGCAAACACTATTTAGTTATATGAAAAAATTTGACTACACACTATTTTTATAATTATCTATTTTTTTCACAATTTTCTCAAACGCTCAAACAATACAAAAGAAAAAAAAAAGAAAAATCAAAATGGAAAAAATAACTATATGTACAAACCAGGTTCTAAGTCTAAAAAAATGTTTCAACTAATAAATGTGGATAATGTGCTTCAGTCTTCATTAGTGGCCAAGTGGATAACCAGGCCCACTAACTGCTTGGTTTCTGACTTATTCTAAGACATCGCATCATAGTCGTGCATCTTATAAGAATGCAGAGGGTTGGGATCTCCTGTAACTACTCTGACGAGAAACGCTGTAATTTTGTTGTAAGGAATGGAATTAATGATTTCTTTTGCATTACACAGGTTTGTACGAAGGATTTTGGACTTCATCTTCTTACTTGGCTCCGATCACTAAAATTTCTCCATTTTCATTGTGGTTAGGTAGAATTGACTCTTCATTTATCACATTTACCTCCTCGATGAAAAAGATCCTTATCACCAAGGATCAAATTCAAGAAATTTGGCTCGAATATTTACCAAATCTTCCTAGGTAGACTCGTTGGGGAGAGAATTATTCCATGCCTATTATTAGGAAAGTTGTGAGAGATAGATACTGGATTCAATTTTTATGAACTTCTCGAGAATATGCTCCGAATTTGTTGAGGGAATTTTACGCTAATTTGATAGTCATGAATGATTTTAAGGTGTATGTTAGAGGCGTCTTAGTGCCACTTACCCCAAGTGAGATAAACCAGATGCACAATCTCATTTTGCAAAGTTGATGATGAATTCTCACAGTTCAATGGGGGTATCCTGATTTAAAAGATGTGGCTCAATTTCTGTATGTGCTCAGCATGATTTGGAAGATGCCTACTGGTTCTAGGCCACTCAAGTTAGGAGTTAACTAGGTAGACTGCCGATCCAATGTTCTCATGTGGTACTTATTTATCTGCACAAGTATGATGCTAACCACGCATACTGGGATAATAAGTTGAAAAGGTTGCTACTCATTTATGCGATTGAAACTGGCGGAAACATTGATGTCGGGAAGGTGATATACAAGGACATCATGGACAATTTTGTCACATTAGAGAAGAGCCCAAATTCATTGTACTTTCCTTCCCTGATAATTACCATGTGCCTGAAGCCTGGAGTAGCCTTGGCTGAGGATGAAAAGCTATTCTCGCTTGCTCTGGATATCACTCCAAATCTGATTAGCAAGCTGGGAACTTATTTCAACCGCCGATTCATCAAGATTGAGGTCACCCCAGAAACATTCACCACGCCTCCAACTTCCAAGGCGCAAGGTAAAACCAAAATGGTAACCTCTCATTTACCTCTGCAGGAACCTAGCCCTAGACCTAAGCTCAAAGGTCCAGTACAAGCCACACCTTCAGAGCATTGTAAGAATGCTTTAAAAAGGCCTCCCACTGTTCTTGGAATTTTTGGAATTTTTGTAGTCTACGCGAACTTGATGCTGATGTCAACCACGAAGGGTTTACAATTTCCAATCAGCCCACTGCCACCACCACTAACTTTCATCCCATCTACACCACCAAGTGAGGCAGCTACTAGGACTGGAGATGAATAGGATGAGGACGAGGCAGATGATGATGATAGAGAGCGTACCTACAACTTGGTGGGGTCTGACTCTGTATCTGAGTAAAGCATGGTTATGCTTGCCTTCAAGGGAATATTGCTTTCATTTCTCAATATAT
>JAOWBN010205332.1:0-14390 GCA_028565015.1 Pinguicula moranensis | reverse complement strand
TTTCATTACCATTACCGTACCATTATACCGAAAAACCGTTAAAATATGGTATAACGGTAACGGTTTCCGACGGTAAACGGTATTACCATTTACCGTCGGGAAATTTGCTCACCCCTACCTTTTACCTTCTTCTTGCCCTTGTACCTACCCTTTTTCTTAACCGTGCTACCTTTTCCTGACATCGATAACACATCAGGTGCCCGCCTGATGGATGTCTCAGCCATTAAGAGAATAGAATGAAACTCATTCAATGACTTTACAATTCCCGCCATTACAATTAATGATAAACATGAAAAAACTTGATGACAGGTAATGTAGAATGAGATCGGTGCAAAGCTCTTTGTCGATAACAGAGCCCAACTTCCCAAGTTGCTCTATAAGACCCATGAGCTTTTTAACGTGGGCACTGATTGAAGCCCCCTCAGTCATCCTATATTCAAAGAGTTTCTTAGCAATACGATATCTCTCACAGCACATTTGCTCTTGAAATATCTTCTTAAGCTCATGTATCATATCGTAAGCTTTTCAACCCTCAAAGTATTTTTTAAGATCAAGTATCATAGATACAAGTATAAGGCAACTCACCTCATTGGCCTCATCGACTCTCTTCTCATATTGATCCATCTCAACACGAGAAGCAGTAACAAGAGCAGGTATAGAGAAAGGTACATCTAAAACATGATCTTTCTTCTGATGTTTTAAAACGATTTTCAAGTTACGGTACCAATCAAAAAAATTGGAATCATTCAGCTTGTTTTGTTCTAAAACAAATGCAAGAGGATATGTATTCTGGGTCTTAGTTGTCATCATTTATAAAACATCAGAAAAATGTAAAGATTTAGTTTAATTTCATGTCTTGTGTTCAGTTCAAAATATAGTACTGACACCCCACTACATATAAAAATATGTTGTTGTATGTAGTAGGATTGAGATCCATATTTTGTCTGACCAGGCTATTATCGGTGTAACTACACCCTGTGTAAGTTAACACTTTGCACTAGAGCTCGAACACGGTCTGATAGCCCTATTAGAAAAACCTACGCTATGTGCCTCACACAACCTCAACTCCTAAAGGATACAAGGAGACGCCTACTGAGTAGGATCATATCAACCTCATTCCAATAGTTTGAAGAGAATAGAATATGAAGTGTATTACCTCCTAATTTTTATAAGGACTTGATTTGTGCTTTGAAAATCGAGGTTAAAATACATTAACATTCAAAAATGCGAAGAGAGCATTCAAATAAATAAATGCGAAAAAATAATTGCATCTCATGCAATCATTTTTGTTGAGTTGTATGGCATCTTCAATATTGAAGTGTCATCTTCATGGCCGAGTCTACTCCTCGAGCAATTGGAAGCCTTCTCTAGATTTCATCCCATGAACTCGAACTAATATACTAACTACCCAGGCACAAGAGCCTTTAATTTTGGCATAAACAGGTTTCCAATTAAAGTGATGGCATAAACAGATTGCCATTAATAAATAAATGGAACAATATTTTGCCAAAAAATAATAAACGGCTCAAAATGGCAATATTGTAGGCATGCATCATAAAATATGCATAACGTATTCAAATAATCATGTCATACTACCCAACAACCTACAAAAACAAGTTAGCACAAAGTCCAATATGATATGCAGTTTGACATGTGAATTTTAATGACGTCAACTACATAACAAATCAATTTCCCAGCCTTGACGGGTTGTCTCAGTGGTAAAGACCAAGACCATCAAGGCTTCCCTAGAGGTCTCGTGTTCGAATCCCTGCTGGAACAATGTGAATTTTCCGCTATAGACAATGCATTAGGGCCACGACCGCAGGCTTTGGCCCGAGTTTGACCCGATCCGTGCTGGGGGTCGCCTTGTGCGGGTCCCAGGAGATTAGTTGGTTACGACTATAGTCCCATACCCCTGGTTACCAAAAAAATCAATTTCCCAAATTAAATGATAAATTCAAATTGACACTCAAGCACGAGCCAAAAACTGGGATTTCCACATTGTCACTCAATTGAATGCACAAACACAAAATTTAACAATTCTTATATTCAATATAAACATATAAATCCCTAATTGCATGATAGGAGACCTAATTTCAAAAATTAAATATAACCCAAAATTTCAAATTTGGGCATTTTCATAAATTCATGCAATTGAATCAGATTTAGCAAATCCCATTCCTCAATTCACAAATTGAGCAAACTTCTGACAAAATCAAATTCTAGGCCTAAATTTTTGAAATATGAATAAAAAATTATGGGGCTTTTCAATCCATCAGGTTTCTAATGCAATTGATCATTCATTCATGCAATTCAAATATTCAATTGCACATTCGAAGTCCTAATTTAACTCAATCAGAAGTCTAAAACCCCGAATTCAAGAATCAAAAAATTCCAAAAGGGGTTTTTCTAATTCGCAGAGTAATCTTGCAATTGATCAAGTAATCACATAATCGTGCATCCAATTACATAATCTAAACCAAAAAAAAATTGAGAAAATCCAAAAATCCTTGAACTAGGGTTTTGGGATTTTTCACATCTCAAATGCACTTGGGCATTAAAACACAAAATTGAACTTGCCAAATGCATCATAACACACCAAGAACACAAATTGAACGCGCCCTAGCTCCGATACCAATGTTGAATTTTCAAGGGGTATGAGATTTTTGGTTTTTTCGAACAAAAATTGAAAAACAACGTGTTTTACAAGTTCTTGGTGAATAGATTGAAGAACATACCTCAATTTCGCAAATCTCATAAGATTGGTGACAAGATTTCTCGTCTCAATTGATCGTGAATGTCTTCAGGATAGAAGACCTCTACTCGTACACTCCTTGGACGAACGAAATGCCAGCTGCTAGACCAGGCGATTGTGGCAGAATCACGGCGGCATCGCAGAGGTGGAGGCTCGATCGAGAAGAAGATTGCGAGGGGAAGACGGAGAAAATCAATGCATTTTTTTCTTTTCAATGTTTTATATTTAGAGCATTAGGTTCGAATTAATCGAGCCCAATAATTAATTTCAGTTGGGCTCAATTTAATCAAGCCCATTCACCATATTCTTTGAGTTGGGCTCGATTGCCGTAAATTGGGTCGGTCCAACTGAGGCCTATTTTATCTTCTCATGTCCGGGTCATCGAATTAATTAATCCTAATTAATTCATCTCGGACCTATCTCAATCCATTCGCAAAATTAATTTTGTCTCACATAATTAATTTTCTATGCTTCAGTTTGTTAAATAGAGCGACCCAGTATGATCTATATCCAGATCAGTGATAAATTAATCTCCGTTAATTTATAATTCATAATTGGCATCTAGCAATGCATTATGATCAATCCAATCTAGTACAGACAAATCATGATCCTGTAATCCCTTTTAGTATTAATTATTTAGTCATGTAATATGTATTAAGTAATTTCAAGCGTAGGTCACTATACATCATTCAAAATACATAAAAACTAACAAGTGCAGCATCAAAATATTGGCTCTAGGTCACTATTCCAATAGATATACGGGTCTTGCTTCAGGTCAGGATATTGTATATTGTATGCCATTCATTTCTGACTCTGAGCACCGTTAAAGTTCAAACCTTTATTATGGGTGATCATTCGATTATTTGATTTTATTATGGTCATAACCGTACCCGAATCGAATAAGACATTATAACTGAACCCAATAACCAAAAATTAAAAAAAAAACAATTTTTCATATAACTGAAATCGATTGGTAATAAGCAAAAAAAGCAATCCGAGAAATTTTAGTGATGACATTTCATAACCATAAGCAAACCAATTAACCAAATAATCGAAAAAATTTAATTATTCGATTCTGTTATCCGTCGATTTTTGGTTAACTAAATAGCCAATAAATTTTGTTCACTCCTAATATTTATGTTCATTGATCCAACGAGTATAACTTAACTAAAGGGAAAAGGTTAACAAGAAAAATAGTGACGATATTCCCCCATAGGGTGCGGACAACCCCACATCCCTCCGGAGACCACTCCATCCCCGATTTTCCGAAGCTATTTTTGCAAAGCCCTAGCCAGAAACCATCGGATATAGTGGCCCATGGCCTCCCGCGGCAGTCTGCACTCATCAGCATCGCCTGTGTACCTCCCAGCCATCAGAGTCTCCCCTACAAAAAGTCCCAGTAGAAAAAGTCATTTTCACTGTTCCCGACCGCTTTCATTCTTGCACGGAGGTCCCAGTGATGAAGGTTGCCGCTGCTGCACTTCGTCTCTATCGTGGCAATCCCTGGCACTCCGCATGCACAATGGCCACCGGCCACTCGCCGCCTGGTAGTCGATCACCGCGAGAGAAGTGACAGTACCTTTCCATCGCCCATGTGTGGCCTACGCCCAGGCATGCCCCCCATCCGCACGTGGCCTACGCCCAGGCATGGCCCCCCATCCGCGCGTGGCCACATTGATCACATGCGCTTGGGGGGCCTCACTAAGTCACTGTCTCGAGAAGACACTATGATAGTGATTGGTGGCATCAAGTCACCTATCACCTCTGACGCAACAGCAGTGCGCTGCTCAATAATGGACTTTTTCGAGGAAGACTGGAATAGCGTTTGATCTCAAAATTTAAAACCCAGTTTGACCTTCATTGGGTCTGATCCAAATTTGCCATGATCCAAACTTGATTGTAAATCAGTATTAGTTTTTAATTTCTGGGTCTTTTACGGGCTCAGCCCAAACCTATTTTGTATTATGTAATTGATGCAAATCAAATAGACCTATTTATTCCCTAAGGTTTTACACTTGTTGATTAATATGAAAAACTCATTTTAGTAATTTTATTGAAAATTTGGTATAAGTCTCACTTTGGTTGTTTTATGAATTTTTGGGAAAATTAATTAAAGAAAAGAAATTTTTGGCCTAGCATTTCAATTGGTCAAGCGAATTTCTATCAAGACAATCTCAAAGTCTAAAGCCCAAAGAAGAAAAAAAGAACCCTAATTTTTTGGGTCCAATCACAGCTGCAAGATATAAAAAGTTGGAGGAAAAAATTGGAGGGAGGAGAGTTCACGTTGACAGAATTGGAGAGAAGAAAAGTTAGAGGCAGCCGTTGGGAAAGAGAAATTTTTGGAGAAGCAAGGTTGCGCGAAAAATTGTTGGACGTGAAGAGCCGCACGAGGAGAAATTGGGAGAGGAAGGAAGAAGCCTAAAAGACAAGAAAGGTTGTTCGTGTAGTTGGGTGAAAAAAAAGAATTATGGAGGTGGAAAAGAGAAAAAGTCAAAAAGAAAACAAATAAGAAGAATTGAAGTGAGAAGTTGACATGACAAAGGAAGAGAAAAGAAGAAAAGAAAGAATAAAAAGAAAGGAGAAGGGTTCACGTGAAGGAGAAGAAAGAAGGAAAAAAACAAGCTACCGCAAAAAAATTAGTAAATGCATGTGATTTATTTTGGCCAAATAAATTATGTGATAAATACACAATATTGGTTAACTCCTTATTACCATATT
Organism: Pinguicula moranensis; assembly: GCA_028565015.1. Classification (NCBI taxonomy): domain Eukaryota; kingdom Viridiplantae; phylum Streptophyta; class Magnoliopsida; order Lamiales; family Lentibulariaceae; genus Pinguicula; species Pinguicula moranensis. The sequence goes on along the minus strand of JAOWBN010205332.1, from coordinate 8,917 downwards.
GTGTGATAATTGTCAAATAAAACTTGTAACCAATACTTAGACATAAGGTAGGTAAAAAGTAGATTTCTTGCACTTAATTATTAATGTGAACATGCACTTGAATGAGTTTCCTGTTTACTTTGAAATTAAGTGTACGAAGATGCAGTTGGGTTAGTTGAAACTTTGCTAGGTATAACTAGATAAAGGGGGTTAGCCAACAATTCTAGGAGTACTAGACATAGGAAACTAAAGCGTAAAAGTATCATCACCAATCAATTTAATCTTGGCATGCGAAATTGCATAAATTGAGAAAATTGAAGTCAACCTAGTCATACTTAGGAGTATTCTTTAATCCCTGTCTATCTTCTCGTGATCTCAAGTGTTTAGAATTTCATTGATAGTTCATTTATTTTGCAATTCTTTGTTTATCTTAATATCTTTTTATATTAAAAATCAAAGAAAAAATTATCTTTTTATGTTCATTTGTGGGAATTGTGTGCATAATAGTTTAGGTAGTCACACTTGAAACAACTCTTAACACCAAACACTCCTTGTGCGATTTGTCTCTATTTTCACTTACACAACCACAACCATATGCTTGAGGTAAAGTGAGTGTTTTTAGGTAGTATAATTTGGTTTTGTGCTTAAATTTATTATACCTAAAAAATCATCAAGTTTTTGGCGTCGTTGTCTGGGAGTGGCATGGTTATTTTTAGTTGCTAGAAAGTGTGATTTTCACTGTTTTTTTTTATTGTTTTTTTATTTTGTTTAGAAAGTGTATGCAAACTAGGTCTCAAGGGCCACCACAATTTGGATTACTTGAAGGACACAAAAGATCTCCAATAGGCAAGGCATTAGAAAGTGCAGTGACACAAAGTACCCTACTGGTTTTTTACAATCCCTTATCCATTCATACAATGAAAGGTAACCAAGTTGACAATCAGCATAATGGTCTGAACAATCAGCAACGGAATGGCCCGACCAACCAACAAACAGGCAATAATGTACCCCGTGTACTTGCACTGGTTCCTGCATATAGACCCAGAGTATTTGGGGATTTATTGGAGTCAAGGTTTGATCAGATGCAATAATTTGATGTTATGAATGATGAGAGCTTTTAAATCCCTCCGCAACAAGTCAACCTCATTCAAAATGAGGTCATTTTTCAGGGATATGAGCATGAGTACCCTAATGCTCACATAAAGACCTTCCTCACTCTTAGCAACACGTATAGATCACAAGGTGTGTCATAGGATACTGTGCAAAAGATTCTTTTCCCCTTTTCCTTGCAAAAACAGGAACAGTCTTGGTTCAACTCAATAATGGGTTTTAAATTGGAATCCTTTGACAAAATCAGAAGAAAGTTTCTGCTCAAGTACTTCCCACCCTCAACAGTGGAGAAGCTTCGTTTGAAAGTCTTGCGGTTTCAGCAATTTCAAGACGAAGCATTTTCAGAAACATGGCTGAGGTTCAAAGAGTCGTTGAATAAGTGTCCTAACCATGACATATAGAATGGAAGATATTTGGAAGTATTTTTCAAGAGATTAACCATGGAAGCCATGGCAATTGTGAATGCATACGCGGGAGGAACTTTGAAAGACAAATACATGGATGAAGTTTGAGACCTGTTCACTAAATTGGTTGAGAATCAATACTCGTGGCCCCATGAGAGAAGATTGTCACCCAAGAAACCAGCCATGGGAGGAGGAGCTATTGATGTAGATCGCCTCACCAGTATTGAGGCACAAATTGAGAAATCGGATAGGGATTTCAACAACTTTCAGCTCAATATAGGTGCGAAAGGAGTTCTGAGATGTAGAGTTTTTCAAGGGAACCATCATACTGATCAATGTTAGCTTATCAAATAATCGATCAATTACATTAATGATCAACGTCCCAATTTTAACCAGGGCCTATATTTCAATCAAACTGGTAACTGGTAACTGGAGAGCCCCAGTAGGAGGATGGAGAGATGGAAATCAAGGCAATTATCCTCAGGGAGGATCATCAAACCAATGGAGACCAAATACTAATTCTCCACCCGATTTTGGAGAGATAAGGCAAGAAGAGAAGAAACCCTCATTTGAAGAAAACATGATGAATACATGAGCAAGGTGGATGTCACCTTGAGCAAACTTGATGGGAGGGAAAATGATTATCAGCAGATGTTTGGTCTCATTGATGCAAGCATGAGGAATTTAAATATGCAAGTTGGAGATATTGCCCAAAAGGCTCACTCCCCAGTGATACCTTTCCCAATCCAAAGGGTAAAGATTGTGAGGCAGTAACTCTGAAAAGTGGAAATCAAGTGGGTTCGGATGATCAAGAGAAAAATGCAGAAGCCGAATACCCTGAAAAGGAATATGATTACTTGGGTTTAGAGAAAGTTGAGAATGCACCAAAGCATGGAGAGGAGAAGAAGGAAGAGACTGAAAAAGTACCTCCTCCTATGGTGCATGAGTATGTTCCACAACCGTATTTCCCTTCAAGAGGCCGTAAAAAGATCAGCAAGAAACGATACTTCAAAGGATACTTGAGAATATTTTGCAAGAGAAGACTAGAGATGTCCTGCTCAATGAACCTATAAGGATGAAATCTGTCTAAGGTTCCTTGATCATGAACTATATTTCTTGTCCTTCCATCATACCCTTCAGTATAGCTAAGGGTGATCTGGTACATGGTTCCCCTAACCTTATGAATGCACAAGCATATCCATATTCAGTTCATCGCCATCATCCGCTCTTCACCAATACTGGTTATCACATGACTATCAACTTATCGATACCCATTTTTATTCGAATATCGGTACATAGCTCCTTCCAGTTTGACAATCTATCCCTGTAATGAAAAGAGGATATAATCGAATGGACAAGAATATAGTAGTTCATTCTCCAGGAGACCATTGACTTCTTTCACCTTATAGTTAGAATTTATTTTTCAAATCCATTTGCATTGATCTCTTCACTCCTTTGTCTTGGGATGTTCTCTTTAATGGCTCTTTATCTTTACAAGTCACGGATCAATGGATTCTGTGTGGTGTTGTATTATCCTTTAGTGCTTGACATTTGCCGCTGTGTCAGCCTGCAGCTTGAGTGTGCTCTGTTGTGGCTGTTTGAGAGAGTTGTATCTTCCAGCAGGCTGAATATAGTTCCAGTTGTTTCTACTGATTCGGCATAAGTATCACCTACTTTAGAGTTTAATGCCACATCCAGATTACTTCTTTCCAGGTAAAGCAACTTTGTTTTTCACACTCCTAGCTCTCTTTCCTCATGTGGTTATCAGTCCAGCTACACGTTGAGTTCTAGGTGAATATACTGCTCTTTCAGCTTGTAGCTTGGGTTTGCTCTGTCATGAGCAAAACTATTGAGAGACTGATATCTTCCAACCGACTGATTATTGCTTCAGTTGATGCTGCTGATTCAGCTTGAGTATCATTAGCTGTAGAGGTGGGAATTCACCACTATCTCGGGGTCATGGTCCATCTCTTAGGGTAGGTGTAATATCATCACAACCTTCATTATTTCAAAGGATCAATGTGTTCAGAAGTGCACAGATGAATTCTGCACTAAACTTCTGGAGGTTCTTCCCAGAGCGTTGTTAGATCAAGGATCCGGGAGTATTTTAATGCCCCTCACTACCGCCAAGTCTTGAGGGTTGGAAAATAAAATAGAGCTAATTAACATTACCCTACAGCTGGTGGATCATTCAATTGTCAAGCCTATTGGGATCATTGAAGATGTGCTAATGAAAGTAGGCGAATTCGTCCTTTCAATGGATTTTATTGTTCATGACACGAATGAAGATGCTGAAATTCCTATTCTGTTTGGGAGACCATTTTTTGCCACTAGAGATGTCCACCTTGGGGTCAAGAACAATTCGTTACTTTTAAGATAAATGGTGAAGAATGGACCTTTAATGTTGTCAAAGCAATGAGACAGCCTAGGGAAGTAAAGTCTTGTTTTGCTTTAGATGCCCTAGTCAAATGTATCTTGGAAGAATCTGACTACAATTCCTTCATTGAAGATGATAAAGGTTTTGATCAATCTGACTCCTCAATTTCCCAAGAAATCGATAATATGGTTGAAGGTTGTCACTTGAACGAGTCTATTCTTAGAATTACCAATGGAGTTGTGGAGACCATTGATAAGAGTCCATCGGTCAAGCATATCGGAAATGGAAACTTGAGACCCTCCATCATGGCTCCACCTGAATTAGAGTTAAAGTCACTATCTGCAAATCTGAAGTGTGCCTTTCTGGGTGCGAACAAGACTTTACCTGTGGTTATATCATATTCACTTGAGCCTGAGCAAGAGGAGAGACTCTTAGATTTGTTGAGGAAGCACAAGCTAGCCATAGGGTGGAAAATTGCCGGCATCAAAGGCATAAGTCCAGTATTTTGCATGCACAAAACCAGTAGCAGACAAACAGAGAAGGCTCAACCCTGTGATGAAAGAAGTTGTGAAGAAGGAAGTCATTAAGCTTCTTGACTTTGGCATGATCTATCCAATTTCTGATGGTGAATGGGTGAGTCCGGTACAGTGTGTACCAAAGAAAGAAGGAGTTACAGTGGTGAAGAATGACTCACAAGAGTTGGTGGCTACCCAAGTCGCTAATTCTTGGAGAGTATGCATGGATTACTGGAAATTGAACAGTGCCATTTGAAAAGACCACTTCCCTCTCTCATTCTTGGATCAACTCTTAGACCGTATAGCTGGGTATCTTTTCTATTGTTTCTTAGATGGATACTCAAGCTACAATCAGATAGTCATAGCGCCACAAGATCAAGAAAAGACTACTTTCACCTGTCCCTTTGGCACTTTTGCCTTCAGGTGAATGCCATTTGGCTTATGTAATGCACCTGCAACTTTTCAAAGGTGCATGATGGTCATCTTTAATGACATGGTGGAAGATATCATAGAGGTGTTTATGGACGATTTCTTTGTCTCTGGATCATCCTTTGAGTTGTGCCTTGGGAATTTGGGAAGAGTACTCCAGAGATGTGAAGGGGACAATTTGGTTCTCAATTGGGAGAAGTGTCAGTTCATGGTACAGGAAGGCATCGTCTTGGATCACAAAATCTCTTCTCATGGCATAGAGGTGGATAAGGCAAAGATAGATGTCATTGCTAAATTACCTCACCCGTCAAATCCTAAGGGCATCAGAAGCTTCTTGGGCCACGCCGGGTTCTACAGAAGATTTATTAAGGGCTTCTCAAAATTGGTCAAACCCCTATGCAATCTATTAGAAAAGGATGTGCTCTTTAACTTTGATGAAAAATGCATGGTGGCATTTAAGGTGCTAAGGGATAAGTTGACCAATGCACTAATTATTGTGACTCCAGATTTGAGCCGCCCCTTTGAGGTGATGTGTGATGCAAGCGACTATGATGTGGAGGCAATGCTCGGTCAAACGCAAAATAAGGCTAGCAAGGTGCTGAATGATACTCAGATTAATTACTCCACTACGGAGAAGGAGATGCTAGCAGTGGTGTTTGCTTTGACCAATTCCGAGCATATTTACTAGGTGCCAAAGTGATTTTCCACACTGACCATGCAGCCCTCAAGTACCTCATGCATAAGAAAGATGCAAAACCTAGATTGATTAGGTGGGTCCTCCTCCTCCACGAATTTGATTTGGAAATCAAGGATAGGAATGGGTCAGAGAATCAAGTAGCTTACCACCTTTCAAGGTTGAAAAGAGAGGCACGTAAGGAAGATAAGTTTTAGTTGCATATCAAAGAGACTTTTCCTGACGAGTAGCTCTTTGCCGTTAAGTCAATTCACTCATTACAATGGTATTATGCCTTGGCAAAATTCCTGATGATAGATAAGGTTCCACCCAAGCTATCTTATCAGCAAAGGAAGAAATTCTTTCATGATGCAAAGTACTACATCTGGGAGGAACCATATTTATTTTATTTTTGCAGTTATGGACTTATTAGGAGATGTGTGCCTAAAATTGAGCAACCTATAATCTTAGGGGGTTGTTATCAATCTCTTTATGGTGGTCATTTTGGAGGAAGAAAGATAGCATTCAAAGTTCTTCAATCAGGCTTTTATTGGCCTCCCATCTTCAAAGATGTTGTAGAATGGGCGAAGCAGTGTGACAATTGTCATAGGGTCCGCAACATCTCTTGGAAAAATGAGATTCCAATTTTGTTTGATGTCTGGGGCATTGACTTCATGGGTTCGTTCCCCTCACCTTTTGGGAACAAGTATATCTTGGTGGTCGTAGATTATCTCTCAAAGTGGGTGGAAACAGTGGCTCTTCCTTCCAATGATAGCAAGGTCGCGGTCCAGTTTATCATCAGTCGGGTAGTGGTTGCATCAGATTTGGGTGTATCAGTACTTGAGTTCAGTGGTGTTTGACCCTACTTCCCACATGTATCCCACCATTTCCTAAGCCCCATTACAACCCAAGACCAAGACCTTCTGATTTGTGCATCACCTTCACTGAGATAAGGACTGTTCATGCTTTTTCTTGAATTTGCTCCATATATTGACGCAAGGTGTTAGTTAAATGTATTCTTGCTTGATGACTCATTGATGATGGTTTGAGACTTAGGTGACATTTGATTTTCCTAAAATTATATGTTGGACAAATTGATTGGGAATTGATGGAGGGACCATGGACGAATTTATTGAGAATCTTTGCTAAATTGTTGTGGATTATGCGTGGTTTGTTATAGAACTTTGTTGTACTTCATATTGTGAGTTGTTGCCTAATATGAGTACTTTAGTTGTCGTGAAGCCTAAGTCATTTCAATTGTATTATTTGCTTATTCGAGGACAAATAAGGACTTAAGTTTGAGGGTATTTGATGTGAATCAAATAGTACATCTTTTGTTAGACGATTTCATGATGGTTTTTGTGATATACACTCATTTAGGTATGATCTAATGTTTTTATGGCATGATTTATGCTTTGTTAGTGTTCTATGAGCATGTAATGATCATTGGATGAAATTGGCGGTTTTCGAGTGAGGCACGAGCAGAATTTTCAGTGATTAACATCCGTCTAGTATGGACTTACAAGATACGCATGAAACGTTTGGACAAATCACTACAACTTCTATGGAGAACAATTTTCCAGATTCGGATTATAAAGGGAACGAAATCAAGCTTGAACTTCAATTGGCAAAACTATCAAGTAACTATTTTGTTCTGCACAGTCTAGGTTGGTGGGCCATAAGTTGATATTCAAAGATCAGATTAGGATGTGCTATATACCATTGAAAATCTCAAACGACGTACCACAACTTTGTAGAAGAAGCCTGCTCGTAATTCCATCCAAAAAGAAGCAAAAAAATCATTACCGAGAAGTTGTTCAGGTTCAATGAATCAGCAAATGTCACAGATATCAAATTTGATCCAGATAAACATGAGCCAACTTGATGGTCATATCAAAGATAGCAATTTTAAGGCTCACATATCCAAAGACATGAGGAGGAAGATCAAGATTGACATCAAAGCCTAAAATTTAGGATTTTTATTTTTTTTATTTTTTTTTTTTGAAAGGCCCAATTTCATTGATATAAAACATGTACAACTAGGATTTTGATTATTACTTAGAATTAATTTTCAAATTGTATAAAAATTCTCATATTAGAGATTGATATAAAACATGTACAACGAAGATCAAGATTGACATCAAAGCCTTGGAGGAATCCTATAAATAGGGGACAGTGTACATAGTATAGAGGAGAGTTTTAGGTGATGGTCGAATTTTAGTCACTTCTCTTTAGTTTTAGTTGAGTTTTTTTGTTGAGAAGTCCATACAGTTTTATAGTTTTTGGAGAAAAAATTCAGAATAAATTTGTTCTTCACTTCTTTTGATCCAAAGATGATATCCTCTTTCAGAATTTTCATGGTGTGATCATCGACGATGCAAGGCTGAGAATTTATTTACTCCTAACATGGAGTAGGTAGACATGGGCATTTTCAACCGAAAATTGGCTAACCGTCAGTTTTCGGACTGGATAAAACCAGAGGTTTTTAAACCTGCGGTTTCGCAAATCGGAAGTTTTAAAAACAAGAAGTTTCAAAAGCCGGAGATTACAAAATTAGAGGTTTGAATAAAAAAAAATTAAAAACATTAAAACCTTGGTTTCCGGAGGTTTCAACCGGACGGAATATTTTTCAAAAATAAAAATATGGTTTTGGCCAGTCAAACCGTCATCCGACGGTTTGACCGGCAGTTTTCTGGCGGTTTCCGACTAAAAAATATCGGAAAATTAAAAAAAAAAAATCAAAAAATTCCAAAAAAAATATGACCACATTTCCAGCGATTTTCTGCCGGATTTCCTCCTGAAATCCTTCCAGAATTTTTTGGAATTTTTTTTATTTTCTTTATTTAGGGTTTAGGGTTTCAATTTTTAGGGTTTAGAGTTTTTAGGGTTTGAAAAGTTATAAAAATTATAAATTTATAAAACTTATAAAATTTAAAAAACTTATTAATTTCAACTTTTAAACTTTTTAAATTTATAAAACTTATAATATTGTACAACTTATATAATTTATAAAATATAAAAACTTAGCAATTTGTAAAACATAAAAACTTAACTTATAAATTTTTTTAACTTATATAAACTTAAGAGTTAAAAACTTATATAATATGTACATTTTTAACTTATATAAATATAAAGGTTATACAATTTTATATATGTTTATATAAGTTTATAAGTTATACAAATATAACTTTTAAGTTTTATAAATTAAAAAAAATTATAATTTTTTTAGTTTTGAGAGTTATATAATTTAAGCTATATAGACTATTAAGTTTTATAAGTTGTTAAATTTTATAACTTTTCAAACTCTAAAAAATCTAAAACCCTAAAAACCCTAAAATTATGTAAAAAAAACTAACTAACTAAAAATCTTAAACCCAAAACTTATAAGTTTATAAATTATAAAAGTTATACAATTTATATAATTTTATAA
>JAOWBN010205321.1:0-14390 GCA_028565015.1 Pinguicula moranensis | reverse complement strand
GAGTATTCACCTGGAGTCCTCTGAGTCAAATCATCCCATATATTGAGACCTTTCCCTCCTTCAGCATAAGCTCCTTCTACCTAAAAATATGTATGCATGAAATAATAATGATCAAACCCAACCTAGAAATTAGAAAAGCAAGGGAATCATACAAAATGCAATTTCGTTAAAACCGTGATTTTGATTGTTATTTTTCATGCAGATTTGATCTACCTGATAAGCAGCTGTGCCAGTTCCAAAGATGAAATCTGCAGGAAAATCGGTACAACTGATATTACTGTTGTCCTGCACGATGGGTACTGCAGGAACAATAGCATTGTTTGACGCCATTTGAGAGAGACGATGAAAGTAGAAGATTATTGCACGAGTTGAGTTGAGTTGAGTTGAGTCGAGTCGAGAGATGTATATGTCTTGGTTTTGTGAGGAAATGTAGAGCAGACTGGTGGTATTTATAGGAACTAGTAGTTTTTCGTTTGCTTATTGTTCCTTCCGAGAAGTCAAATTTGATCGAAGCATGTATTGAATTGTCAAAAGGTTTTGAATTGGCCACTACTATTCTTCCTTCATTATATTTATTTCTCGTGTTTGATTTCCATAATGGTTAGTCGTAATGAGTCGGACGCTAATATTAAAATCAATAATGCATGCAAGTTACTTCCTCACAATTTTCTTAAAATTTGGTCAAAATTTATGTCCCTTGACGTTTTGATTTCATCTGTGTTAGCAAGTTTGGTATAAATAGTCCAACTTGAACCTTTGAATGGAGATAGAGATCTCTAAAAGTTCACAATAACTACTTATCCGGAAAAAGTCATCATCATCATAATAATAAATCACACAGAATGAATTTCACTCTAAATAACTTAATTGCTTTCTCAATTTCACCTTGTCACGACCATGGAGGGCTTGGGGGGTGGGGGAGACCTGACGAGAAATGATACAGCGCACTAAAATTGCAGCGCACTAACACACTAATGGGCTAAATGAACAAAAATATCCATGTGTTGAATTTCGTGCTAGTGTTTAACACGAGGGCATTTGGGTATTTTCCGCCCATTAGTGCACTATTAGTGTGCTATTTTTAGTGCGCTATATCATTTCACGGACCTGACCCTCCCTGATTCCGTAGCCGTACCCCTAGAGGCCAGACACCCGGTCCCCAAAATTTTTATTTTTATTTTTTATGCAATTATATTTTGTCCTTAAACTCATATATGAATGTACATATATACTTTTGTCGCGATAATCTTGAGGAAGAACAAAGAGATTTTCCGGGGCAATTTCCCCCCAATTTTCCTTTTCAATTCAATAACAACTAACAACTGAATTTGTCCTTTCTTTTTGTATTTATACATAATTCTCAATAATCAAGTGAAAAATGTGTTTATGCTAATTAAAATGTGTGAGCGCTCGATCAAGGTGGATCATAGCGCGTGGGTGCAGACACGTGGACTAATTTGTGACTCCATAAAGCTTCTTTCTCATTGGTCCGTTCATTGTCTTCTACAACTTCTTCTCAATCACTCAACTTTGCAGCTGGTTGTTCATCTGTGTTTCCATGAGAGCGCAAGGAATTCTCCGTAAATGGTCATGGCGCTGAGTGACAGCTCAACTCATACCCATACAATTATTATGTTTCATAATCATTGAGCAGTAAATTATTTTATTACCCATTGAAAAATCTATATCACCTCCCCCCCAAAAAAATAAAAAAAATAAAAAAATCTGCATCTGCATTTTGTCACGGTTTCCTTAAATACAACAAGTTGTGGTATGGAAAAAAATAATTGGTAAAAAAAGGAGGGTATTGCAATTCACAAGCCATGCTCGTTTGACAATATGCGGTGCAGGTGCACTTGTTTCCCATTTTCCAAAATAATATTAGAAAAGAAGGATTAGTCTAAGCCATGTGGTTTGATTGTAACTGACATTTTCCAAAATATAGGAATTGCAAGAAACAGTTCTTCCTATTTTTGATTTTCATGTTTATCACAGCCAGTTAGACGATTTTCTTAAATACAAGTTGGTCACTGGCCCACCACAAAAGAAAAGGAAAGAAAAGATCAGGAAAGCCCATGCCCATGCCCCATATAGATTAATCTTGTAAACAATGACTCACATATCAGAGTAATCGAATCGAGGTTACACTCAACATACTATTATACATAAAACACCAACTTCAAGTTATGATCTGGATATGGATCCGGATCCAATAACGTTTCAAATCCCATGTGCATTTGTGATAAAAGTAAATGGCACAATAGAACGCTTAAGGATATGGTAAGAAGTATAATCATTCGTACAACCTTACCAGATAATCTTTGGGGTGAAGCCTTGAAGTCTCCAGCTTATATATTTAATACAGTACCCATTTAAAGAAACTAATAAAAAAAACCATACGAAATCTGGACCAGGCGAAAGCCAAGCTTAGGCCATTTACGGGTATGGGGTTGACCAACTGAGGCACGGCCTTACAGGCCTGATGAAAAGAAACTGGATGAACGAATAGATAGTTGCTATTTTATTGAGTTTGTTGAACGGTCAAGGGGTTATAAATTTTATAATTCTACATAACATAATATTTTTGAGATGGAAAATGCGACATTTTTTGAGAATGTTGAGTTTGCTGGGGTGAGAAAATAATTGATTTTGAGGAGAATATATATTTCCACTAGGTGTTGTGAGTTGTATGGATTTGGATCCAAGTTCTACTCCAAACACCAGCACAAATGAAATCTTTATTGAATCTCAAACTCAACAAGTTGAAGCAGCGCAAATTGAAAATTCAGATTTGGATGCAGGACAATTAGGGTTGCACAAAAATTCAAAAAATGTTGTTGTAGGTTAGATTGTTCCAGACAACATTAAAAATCCTCAAGAAAATTTGGAACAACCGATTAGGCAGTCCACTAAAGAGAAAGGCCTGCAATATCATGGAATTATGTAGTTTAACTGCAAGAGCATGAGTTTGATGTTGGCATGTTAGACAATGACCTCGTTAATGTCAAACAAGCCATGAAAAGTTCTAACTCTTAAAAGTGGACCGATGCCATGAACGAGGAAATTGTCTCATTACCTCAAGAAAAGAAACCCACTAGTTGCAAATGGATTCTTAAAACCAAGCGAGACTCAAAGGGTAATATAGAGAAATATAAGACAGATGTTGTCGCTAAAGGTTTTACTCAAAAGGAATGCATTGATTATAAAGATAATTCCTCTCCGGTTTCATTGAAAGACTATTAAAGAATCATAATGACATAAGGTGCACATTTTGGTTTAAAGCTTCATCAAATAGATGTTAAAAATGCATTTCTTAATGGTGACATTGAAGAACAATTTCTATGATGCAACAAGAAAACTATATATCAGAAGACGCAAAGTCTATGGTATGCTAACTTAGGAACTCCATCTATGGTCTGAAGCAACGCCTCGTCAATGATATTATAAATTTCACAATGTGATTGTCTCATTTGGATTCGAGTATAACATTGTGGATAAGTGTATATATCTCAAGTTCTGTGGGAGTAAATTTGTGTTTCTAATTTTGTATATCAATGATATATTGCTTGCCGATAACGATATAAATATGTTGCAACAAACCAAGATTTTTCTGATGAATTGAGATGAAAGATCTTGGTGATGCATCATTTCTAATTTGTTCTTGGAATATAAATACTGAGGAATAGAACCCAAGGTATATAAGGATTATCCCAGAGAAATTATATCGAAAAAGTTTTGGCAAGATATGGCATGTAAAATTGCAAACCAAGAAATACCCATGTGGCAAAAGGAGACAAATTAGGTCTGAGCCAATGCCCAAAAAAAAAATCAGAAAAGGAAGTAATGCTATAGTATCCATATGCCTCAGTCGTTGGGAGCATCATGTATGGGCAAGTGTGTATGTGTGATGGGTTTTTTAGGTATAATATATTTAAATACAAAACCAAGTTAAATTACCTAAAAACACTCACTTAATTGCAAGTATACGGTTGTAGTTGTGTAAGTGAAAGTAGGGTCGAATCCCACAGGGAGTGTTTGATGTTGAAAGTTGATTCAAGTGTGACTACCTAAACTATTATGTACACAATTCACACAAATGAACATAAAAAGATGAAACTAATTTTTTTGGGGGATTTTTAATATAAAAAGAAATTAATATAATCTAAGACTTACGAAATAACTTAACTACCAAGGAAATTCTAAACACTAGAGATCACAAAAAGATAGACAGGGATTAAAGGATACTCCTAAGTATGACTAGGGTGACTTGAATTATTTCAATTTATGCAAGTTTGCATGTTAAGATTAAACTAATTAGGGATGATGCTTTTTCGCTCCAGTTTCTTAGGCCTAATACTCCTAGAATTATTGACTAACTCCCTCTGTCGAGTTATACCTAGCCAAGTTTCAACTAAATCATTTGCATCTTCCTACAATTAATTTTAAATTAAACAAGAGACTCATTCAAGTGCGTGTTCACATTAACAATTAAATGCAAGAAATCCATTTTTCCCTACATTATGCCTAAGTGTAGGTCTAAAGTTCTCTTTGACAATTATCCCACAATATGGCATTAAAGAGTTAACTATTAATGTGTATTTCACACAATTTATTTGACCAAAATAAATCACATGCATTCACCAGTTTGAATTTGTCAAAAAAACTAATCAAAATATAATCCGAAGCATGAAACTCACATTAATTGAAATAGAATCGGTCACCCAAATGTCAACTTAGGAATACAAAAATAAATTAGCTATGCATATTTAATTTGGAACAATACCACATGAATTTAAACAATGAAAACATAAATTAAAGCTAAAGAATTTAGAAAACTCCCCTAAAGAAGCACTCCAATCCTAGCTTTAATTCACAAGTCTTGGTTGTGAAAAATTCCAAATCGAAACATCAATACGTAAATCTAGCAAATTCTTTTCTTTGAACAGTACTATTCCCGTAAACAGTACTATTCCCGTGAACAGTAATTCTTCTGTGCGTGAATTCCTCCTTCTTCTCTTCTTTTCACGTCCAGCGGCTTCCCTATTTCTCTTTCCCCAGACTTGTTTGCGAGACTTCTTGTCTAAGTTTTTCTCCCAAGCGGCTGCCAACTTTTTTTTTTTCCAATTTTTTCTTCCTTTGTGGCTCCCCTTTTCCAGCAGCCCCCTTCCCCAAGCTTATATATCCTGCGAAAATTAGGGCTCAAGGGATTAATTTTTATTGGACCCATCAATATTGCATTATAAAATTGGTAGAATAAAAATAGCCCAATATCTTTTATTTTTCTTGAATAAATTTTTAAAAATTCATAAAACAAGTCAAATGAAAATCATGCCATTATTTCAATAAAAATTATAAAAATGAGTCATTTATAATTATCAATAAGTGTAAAATCATAGGAAACAAATAGGTATATTTGATTTTTATCACACAACCACACCCGTATGTTTGCGGTAAAGTGAGTATTTTTAGGTAATTTAACTTAGTTTTGTGTTTAATTTCTTTACACCTGAAAAACTCATCAGTGCTCAAATAGTAATCAACTATTTGAAATTCGTTTTTTCAAACATGCACAGTTATAAACATTAATGAAATGTATATATACTGAGTAAACAAATATTTTCAACTTCTATAAATAGGCTACGTGCTTATTCATTCGATATATGAAATATATGAAAATTCTCTGGTTGCCTAACCATCTACGAGACATAGATTTGATTCGTGAATACCTAACAAGACTCTGGTAGACTCATTATCCGGATATTCGATCCGATCACGCTTCCGCAAAAAGTAACATTATTCGTATTTCGATTTGTTATATTTAAATTCAATTTTAAATACGTTCTAGTTATTGAATTATTATACAAATAAATTGAACAATAATATAGCTGAAGAGATCAGATGCATGTAATTTAGTTTAATCTCTTGTATTGGAATCTTACACGAGGTTCGTAAATTAATCCAAACATGCATTCTCAAACCTAAATCTATATGTAAATCCAACTCCTTTAGATTTAGTCACGGATAAAAACTTTATCTAAAAAGCCTAGTATTGGGGCTTACCTAAAAAAGGTTCAGAGATCAAACTCCTAATATTTCACGTGTTCAAAAACAAAATCCGAGATCATAACTACTACAAGCCTACTAGTTGGGCATACATAAAGTCAATATATAGTTGCATATCTTTTTGTATAAATAAATTATGTTGCATCGTAGCTTATTGCTTAAAATCTAAAATAAGTATAAGAGAAGGGGAATTATGCATCGATTCAAGTTGTTATATTTTCTAATACACTCTATGCCTTCTTTGGGAATGTCAATCTCAAAGATTTTAAATGAATCAATTTTTTTGATCAGATATTTTCTATGAATCAATTATTACAGTAACTAAATCATCAATCCAATCAATGTGTATCTTCAATGTTAATTTATTTTAACAGTTTAGAATATTGTTGGTAGTATTATAAACTACATAGATTCCATCTAATATCTTTGTATACCCGTTGTATTGTAGACATATGACCTACACTAGTCTACGGTAAAGTACATCTAGAAAAACTAGCTAATCTAGGCAAAGTACAAATCTAGGAAACTCAACTGTCTATAAAAAGATATACAAACGATATACAAAAGCTATGGAAAATATTGGATTCAAAACCAATATCAGAGTAATTTTAAAAGGCTTCACAATCTAGATTCTCTGTTTTCCTTCCTCTTTTATGTTTGTTCTTCATTTTTTCTCTAAGCTCTCCCTTGCAGCGGCCTCTCCTCCATTTTCATTAGGCCCTCTTGTTCATCTCCTCACCATAAAGCTTTCTTAAACCAATTTTCACATTTGGCGTAATCAGCTTCTTCTTCTTCTTCTTCTTCGCAGCCATAAGTTGCTTTGCTGCACTGATGGCTCTGTGTCTCAACCTCCTAAGTTTGATCCTCCGAACTCCACTTTGAATCCCAAATACTTGGAGTGGCGTGATCTTGATGAACATATTATCTCTCAGCTCCTGTTCTCCTTTACGGATACTGCTCATCGCCATACTGTTGGCCATAAGACTTCCCAACCCGTCTAGAATGCTCTGCATGATGCCTATGCTCACACCTCCAAGGCCCAAGAACTCCAATTCCGCACATAATTGCAGCAATTATAGAGAGGATCTCTGTCTATTCGTGATTTTACAGCTGTATTCAAAGATGTCTATGATCAACTTGCTTCTATTGGCCGCCTGTTTGAAGTTGTTGATCAACTTACCTGGTTTCTTCAAGCCCTTGGCCCTGATTTACATTCCTTTGTGACAACGAAGCTCGCACGTATTCTGGCCCTCTAATTTTCAGAGCTAGTAGAGGCGGCTTATAATCATGCTCTCCTATTTTTGAAACATTCACTGCCACCGCCTTCCTTTAGACAACTGCATTGCCATATCCCTTGCCTTCTGCACTGGCATCGTCATCTGGGTCATCTCCACATGCGCCCCTGTTTCAGGCCTACTCCATATCCCCGCCTACACCGTTGCTCTACTCTTCTGCACCTCAGTATGTTCCTCGCAACGGCCAGACCTCTCATCATGGTCGAGGTGGCCATAGAAACGGTCGTATTTATTGTTAAATATGCAAGAAATTGAGACTTTCAGCTTCTTCCTGCTATAGTCTCTATGCCCCTTCACCTTCACCACACCCCTTGGCCACCGTTTAGGCCAAATTCGCGGCATTGGTTGTTGGCGGAGCTAGTGCTTCTGTCCTAGGACATTCCTCTCTTGGCCAAGTCTCGAAGCAGCAACTTTCATTTGGGTCGTTTCCTGGTGCTTCTGTTTTCGGGCCTCATCCTCCTGGACATTATGTTGGGCTGACACCTCTCTATTTTCCAGTGGTCACTTTTCCAATTTTGGGCCAGTTGTACCGATGGGGCAGCAGGTCTATTACTCTCATCAGCCTTGCTATTCGCCAGTATTTAGGCCCCCACAACATTTCTAGCATGCACTTTCCTCATACACTAGGCCCCCTGGCCCCTATTTTGGCACCTCGGATTTCTCAATCCCCTCAAACACAAGCATGTTCAGGGTGCCACTTCCAAGCCATTCTATCTCTCCTGGTTCTTCCATCTCTGATTAGTATTTGGATACTAGAGCATCGGCTCAAATGACCCCATCCTCATCAAATTTGGATCATACTTCTATGTATCATGATAAGAACAATATAATTGTTTGAAATGGTGCTTCCTTGCCCATCACCCATACTGATATATTCTCTCAACTGTCCAATCTTCATCTCTTAGATGTTCTTTTTTTTTCCATTACTTACCAAAAATTTACTCTTGATTAGTAAACTCACTCATGATTCACTTGTTGTCACCTTTCTTGACACTCATTTTGTTATATAGGATCGCCGCACATGGCAGGTTCTAACAACCAGTCGACGTGAGGATGGTCTGTATGTGTTGGATCATGGTATCCCTACCTTTATTGCCGCCCTTCGTCCCACTTCATCCCTTAGCTCCTATGAGATTTGACACTCTCGTCTTGGTTATGTTTCTCACTCCGTACTTACATTATTACGTCAAAAAGGACAGATAGTTGTTAGTTCTATTTTTCCCACCCCACAGTTATGCTCTCCTCGTCAAATGGCCAAAAGCCACCTTTTACCTTATGACATTAATGTACAGCGGGCTACTCGGCCTTTGGACCCTATTTTTGGGGTATGTCCCCTATTTTGTCTACTGATGACTCTGTATATTATGTTATTTTTGTGAATGATTTCTCTCTTTTCACATGGTTTTACCCGCTACGTCAAAGTTTGACTTTTTTGATGTCTTTCGTTGTTTTCATGCCTTTGTTGAGACCCAATTTTCAACATACAATCAAAAACTTCAAAATGATGGAGGTACTGAATTCACTAGTCATTATTTTTGTGATCATCTTCGTCTTGCCGACATTCACCATCAAATGTCCTTCCCTTAAACGCCCCTCCAGAACGGGCGTGCTGAGCGTAAACATCGCCATATTACTGAGACCGACCTTGCTCTCATTTTTCATTCACATCTTCCACTCTCTTTTTGGGTTGATGCTTTCAACACTGTGATCTACACGATCAATTAGTTGCCATCCTCGCTACTTGCAGGTATTTCTCCTTTTGAGTTGTTATTTTCTTTCCCCCTGTTATGATACATTTCATCCATTTTGTTGTCGTGTCTTCCCCTGTCTCAGGGACTATGCTCCTCACAAACTTTCACCTCACATCCTTCCCCATATTTACCTTGGCGTTAGCTCTTCTCACAAGGGATATCACTGCCTTAATCCCCTCACCTCTCGCATCTACATTACACGTCACGCTCAGTTTGATGAGACTCACTTTCCCTTCCATATATCCTTTCCCTCTCAGACACTCTTATCTCTTACCATCTCCAATTTTCTTGAGACTCACTCTCTTTCCACTTTGCCCTCTGTCCATGCTTTACCTGCGTCCAGACATGGGCATTTTCAACCGAAAATGTCTAATTGTCGATTTTCGGATTGGCCAAAATCGAAGGTTTTTAAAATTGACGGCTTCCAAATCGGCAATTTCTAAAACCGGAGGTTCTGAAAATCAGAGGTTAGCCTAAACCCTGCCTCGTGGCTTCAAATTTGTTGCCAGAAGCCCTGCCTAGGTTGCTGCCATGGATGATGAGATCCGTGCCTTGTGGACTAATTTTTTGTATTAAGTATCTCCCTGATGGTTCTGTTGAGTTCTTCTAAGTGCATCTTGTGGTTCAAGGCTTTTCTCAAGTTTAGGGCTTGGATTATTTTGCTACCTTCAGCCTAGTTGTGAAGGCTACTATTGTCCGGATTATTTTTCCCTTGCTGTTTCTCGTGGATGGTCTCTTCGTCAATTGGATTTTAAGAATGCTTTTCTCAATGGCACTCTTATTGTGGACGTCTATATGAAGCATGCCCTCGGCTATGTGAATCTTTGCTTTCCCGATCATGTTTGTCACAAGTGCAAAGCCATGAATGGTCTTTGATGGGCCCATCGGGCCTGGTTTCATTGGTGCAGTATGTTTCTTCTCTCATTGGTATTTATCTGCAGTTGTGCTAATCCTTCACTCTTCACTTTCTTCAGAGACTCTCAGATCATCTATCTCTTTCTCTATGTAGATGATATCATTGTTACCGGCAGTTACTTGTTTCTTCTGGATCTCTTTGTCTATCGCCTTGATGCAGAGTTTGCTACTAAAGACTTAGGCTCTCTCAGTTATTTCCTTGGTTTGTAGGCCACACCCGTTGTCGGTGGTCTCTTTATCAGTCAGTTGAAGTATGTTCGTGATCAGCTTCTCAATCGCAAGCCTACTATGATTCCTATGGTTGTTTCTCAACATCTCTCTGCTTCGAGTGCTCCATTTGCTGCTACGCTTTATCGCTCACTTGTTGGGGCTCTTCAGTATCTAACGATCACTTGCCCTAACATCTCCTGTACTGTCAATACGGTCAGTCAGTTTATGCAGGCTCCTACTGATGATAATTTTTTTGCAGTCAAGTGACTTCTTCGGTACATCAAGGGTACTCTTGCTCTTGGTCTTCGATTTCGTCGCTCTGACTCTATTGATCTACTAGTTTATTCTAATGCGGATTGGGCTGGTTGTCCTGATACTCATTGCTCTATCTCGGATTATGCTATCTTCCTTGGTGATAATCTAATCTCGTGGAGTGCAAAGAAACAACCCAAAGTTTCTTGTTCCAGTTGTGAGTCCGAGTACCGTGCTCTTGCTACCAATTTTGCTGAGGCTTTATGGATCACTCACCTTCTTTAGGATCTTTGAATTTTGTTTCCGCGTCCCCCCTCCCTTTTGCTTAGTGACAGTAAAAGTGCGGTCTTCCTCAGCACTAATCCCGTCTCTCACAAACGGACAAAGCATGTTTAATTGGATTATCATTTTCTTCGAGAGCAAGTACTTGCTGGGAAGTTGTCTACTCAGTTTGTGCCCTCTCACGTCCAGCTTACCGACATCTTCACCAAAAATTTGGGACAAGAGTTCTTTGATTCCTTTCTTTACATATGCCATAATCTCATGCTCAGCTTTTGGGGATGTTGATAGTATTACAGAATCCATAGACTCCACCTAATATCTTTGTATACCCATTGTATTGCATACACATGATCTACACTGGTCTAGGTAAAGTGCATCTAGGAAACTAGCTAATCTAGGCAAAGTACAAATCTAGGAAAACTCACTTGTCTATAAAAAGATGTAAAATAGAGGATCACACCAACCTTTTTAAACATACTCCCTCATTGGTCGCCTAAAATACATCCAAAATTTCTTTTTTTAAGTAATTTAAAATTTTACTAAGAAAGAATAAATGAATAATCGTCTTCTAATCCCATTGGGTACAAAACAATTCTCTCTTCTCTGGAGATTTCGCAAAAGATTCTTCACTCCCCATCTTTTATAGGAAGAGATCGCCGCATATCTTTTCGCCAGAGTTTGATTTTCTGTGCGGTTGGAACCAATTCCAGGTGGTGTTTTTCACCCTTTCCACCATCACATCTCCTTCTTCATAGGTGAAGTTATACAGTTGATGAATTCAAATGTTGATATTAATAGATTAAAGAAAGTTCATAATATTAATATGCGTCTTCAACTGTATGATTCGACTTAGGATAAGTGTTTGTTTGATATTTAATCCCAAGTTCACCAATTCCCAATCGAATTGAACAACAAAATAAAGAATTGGTTGCTATTTTTCATGGAGGCACGTCTTGTATTGTAGCAGGTAACAAGGTATACCAAAGGGAATTTTGTATTGATTTACATTAAAATAATCCCAAGATTCTGAAAATTGTCATCGTCCCAATCCCATGCGATGCTCTTATATGAATTTTGTTCGACGCCACACGGCATCACATGCCCGAGTCGCTTCTCTTGCCTTTTTTAGTAAACTGGATTGGATTGATTGATGTTCGCTTACAGCTAGTAAGGAGTGAATGGGTCACGGGAGAGAATCATTTGAGTACAACTAAAACTTATGGTTCCACAATTCCGTTTAGACATTAGCATTTTCACCCAAAAATCGGTTAATCGTTTACTTTTGGA
This sequence comes from Pinguicula moranensis, assembly GCA_028565015.1. Lineage (NCBI taxonomy): Eukaryota > Viridiplantae > Streptophyta > Magnoliopsida > Lamiales > Lentibulariaceae > Pinguicula > Pinguicula moranensis. Next base: position 2,335 of record JAOWBN010205321.1, on the reverse strand, counting down.
TCGGCTAAAATTGGAGGTTTTTAAACCAGATGTTTCAAAAATTGGAGGTTTAAAAAATCTGAGGTTGGAATAAAAAATAAAATAAAAAACATGAAACCGTCAGTTTCAACCGGCCGGAATATTTTTCCAAAAAAATATATGATTTTAACCGATCCGGCGGTTTTCCAGCGGTTTTCCGGCAAAAAACCGCCAAAAAATCATATAAAATAAAATAAAATAAAATAAAAAATCTGCCACTTTTCCACCTGTTCCGCCGGAAAACTGTCCGAAAAGTGGCAGATTTTTTTTTTATTATTTTTTTTATTTTTTTTGATTTTTTTGATTTTTTTTTGTATTTTAGGGTTTAGGGTTTAGGATTTAGGGTTTAGAATTTAAGATTTAGGGTTTTGATTTTAGAGTTTTTAGGGTATGAAAAGTTATAAAAATTATAAACTTATATAAAATTTAAAAAAATTATTACTTTACTTATAAAAAATTTTAACTTATAAAATTTAAAATATTGTACAAGTTATATAATTTATAAAACATAAAAACTTAGTAACTTGTAAACATAAAAACTTATAAACTTTTTTAACTTATAAAAATTAAAAAGTTAAAAACTTGTATAACATATACATTTTTAACTTATATAAATATAAAGATTATACAATTTTATATATGTTTGTATAAGTTTATAAAGTATACAAATTTAACTTTTAAGTTTTATAAGTTAAAAAAATTTATAAGGTTTTTAGTTTTGCAAGTTATATCATTTAAACTATATAAGCTATTAAGTTTTATAAGTTTTCCAACTCTAAAAAATCTAAAACCCTACAATTATAAAAAAAAAAAAACTAAAAATCTTAAACCCAAAACGTATAAGTTTATAAATTATAAAAGTTATACAATTTATATAATTTTATAAATTATATAAGTTTTTAAATTTTATAAGATTTATAACTTTTCAAACCCTAAACCATAAAAACCCTGAAAACTGTACAAATCCTAAAAAACTAAGTTTTATAATTTTTCAACCTCTAAAAAATCTAAAACCTTAAAAATTCTAAAAAAACTATAACCTGAACCCTAAACTTATAAATTTAAAAATTATAAAAGTCTTACAAATATAAGTTCTTAACTTTTATAACTTTTCAAACCCTTTTTTAAAATTAATTTATAGTTGAATTTAAGCACTTCCCTTCCCCTCCCTTTTTTTCTATTTTTTTTAATTATATTGTAAATATAATTAATTTAAACTGTAAATATAAATGCTAACGTACATTTATTTGTATTGGTGTTATAAATGAAAATGTGAATTCATTTATATGGGCAATGTAATTTTATTTATAAATTATTAAATATTTATATGCAAAAAAATATATAGATTAATATGTTTATTAATATAAGTTTATTCGTTTATGAAACTTAATATATATATATATAATTTTTTTTATAGATTTATATGACAAATATAAGATAATATTTTTTTTCTAAAAAAATGAAAGAAGGAAAATTTTCTTTAAAAAAGTCCAAAAAAAACTCGGTTACGCCGAAGGTTTGAACCGGATTTAAACCGTGTTGGAAATCGTCCGAAACCGGCCTGAAACAAAACTATCAACCGAACCGAATGTTTTCGGCAACCGAACCATCAACCGGAGGAAACCGGACCAGGCAAAACTGGATATTTAAGGTTAAGTTAAGGTTTGCATTTTTAAAAACCGGCAGCACACCGGCGGTTCGGCAACCGGCAACCGAACCGCCCATGTCTACCTGCATTAATTTGTTTTTTTTTGGGGGGGGGACTGGGTGGGGGAGTTAACTACCATGATCGATTTGTTGGTTTCCCGTTCACACATTGGATAAATCTTAAAACTTTGCGAGAGCTAGGCCAAAGTAGTAGTAGTAGTAGTAGGTTGCTAGATATGTCAGTTCGATTGTCGGTTATCGAACAGTCGATTTTTCGTCGGTTGTCGGTTTATAAAAATGAAAATATTAATCTTAACGTGGAATATCTAGTTTTGTCTGGTCTTGTTTCCTCCGATTACCAGTTCGGTTAACGATTTTGGTTCAGGACGGTTTCAGACGTTTTCATGATATTTCCGACATGGTTTAAATTCAGTTCAAACCTCCGGCGTAACTGATATTTTTTTTGGACTCTTTAAAGGAAAATTTTGTTTCTTTCATTTTTTAGAAAAAATTATTTTTTTATATTTTTCATATAAATCTATAAGAATATATATATTTCTTAAGCTCGATAAACGAATAAACTTATAATAATAAATATATTAATATACAAATATTATTTATATATAAGTATATAATAATTTATAAATTAAAATATAAATAAAATTACATT
>JAOWBN010205320.1:0-26411 GCA_028565015.1 Pinguicula moranensis | reverse complement strand
TCTTGACAAAGACTCTTGAAATTCTGAATGATCCAAGCACCAACTCTGTTGTTTCATGGAATTTGGAGGGCACACGGTTGATTATTCGGGATCATCTCTCTTTCACTGAGCGTATACTTCCCAAATATTTCAAGCACAAAAACTACTCCAGCTTCATTTACCAGCTGAACAAATATGTAATCACCCTACACTCCTCCTATGATTGTTTTGTTTGATCTTTTGTTCTCACTAAGAGCATTTTGCAGGGATTCCGTAGAATCGGGCATGAGCATGAGTGGGTGGAGTATGAAAATCCATTGTTTCAAGCTGGGAAGGAGCATCTCCTTGCAAGCATCAAGAGCCGAGATCAGAACTCGAAAACAATAGCTCAGAAAGGCCGGAAAAGGAGCTTCCCTGATCATGAACTGAAATGCAATGATGTAGAGATGAAACTACTGGAAACTCTGGAAGATGATGTCGCGAAGGCAAAGATGGAAATGCAGAGGATGAAGACGCAGCAAGACGGCACGGAACGTTTCATTGCAGCCCTCGAAACACAACTGAAGATTCTGGAGGAGGGGCCAAAGAAAGTAGGCTTTGCTTTTGCGAAAGCATGCGCTGGACTCTCTGCAACGAGAGAAGAGGAAAGTGATGGCCAGACTAGTAAGAAACCGAAACTAGTAGAGAGCGAAAACCTGATTGATGATGGGAAATGCAATGCTGATCCATATGTGTTTTGCGACCAACTCTTGTGTGAAGATGACGAAGATGAATTTGAAAGTGAGACGGCTGGCAAGCTGGCCAAGTTTGCACAGGAGCTGGAAGCGGTTCTTTGAAAATCTCCCCATTGTCCAAGATCAAGAATGGGAATTGCAAAACCTTTAGTTATACAATACAAGTACTTGTTCCTGTTGCTTACCTTGGCCTTGGCCATGGCCATGGAGCATCAGATTTAGTAGAAAACAGATTGTAAACTTCTTATAAGAAATGGTTAAGATGCATCTTTAACGGTTGCGGTCCTCGCCGGACGGACCGTTGAGTCCGTAGCGGGGGCGCTTCTTGGGTGGGATCCCCACCGAAGAAGGCGCTGTGGGGTTGGGCCCCACGAGACTTTTTTGTTTTGTTTTTTTAAGCTATTCCCTTTTTCCTTTTTTTTTTTTAAATTAGTCCAAATTAATTTTTTTATTTATAATGACATAATTTCCAGAATTATAAAATTAATGTTTGGAAATTAATTAATTATCAGAATTTAATTTATTTTTATACCCATAAGTATCACACATAAGTTTTAAAAATCTTAATATTACGTTAAAAATGTATCCATTTTTCAAAAAATAATTTTAATAACAATATATCACATTGGATAGAAAATCTAATCTTATCTGCGTAACATTTGAAGCTGAATATCTCCGCTTCCCACACCTGAAGATGTGCAACGATCTGGCTGGGTGGAGATGCATGGATTTTTAGGCATGTTAGGCAGTATAGATTGTATGTATTGGACATAACGTAACTGTTCGAATGCCTTGAGAGGTCACTATATGCTGGGTGACCATTGGACATGTCGAATTTTTTTGGGGATAAGTTAAAATTTCATTGAACAAAGATAATACATTATACAAAAAGAATAGTCTCTTACGAGTAATACTTCTTCACCTACACTACCAACCAACCACGGAAGTTTAAATAAACTGATACACAATTGAAGATTTTGAAGCCATTTTGCAATAGATGTTCCCGCTGGCGGTGGAACATATGTTGTGTGTCAATACTATAATTGGAACTGAATCAACTCCAAGGTATTTTCGCAGTTAAAAGAATTCACCTGAAATCGTGCCATGTTACGAGCTTTTCAAATATACCAAACAGTGCAATGCCATACTGAACGCCATAGATCACGCCATTTGAAACTGCTACCAAGTCCCATATGTACCCTAAAATCTTCAAGCGGCGCATTCCAACCAACCTGAGAAATACTGAACCATGCATATATCTCTGACCACAACACAGACACTTTTTCACAAGTGAAAAACGTGTGACACACACTATCCATAGCTTTCGCACAAAAGTTACAAAGCCTCTCCTCCATAGGTAGATTGATTCCTCGAATGAGCAAATTTTCAACCGACGGAATACGATGTTGAATCAAGTGCCAACAGAATACTTGAACTCGATAAGGAGACCTCTTTTCCCATATCACAGCGTATGTAGCATGACTTGTATGCTCCAAGTTCATATGATGTCTCAGTATTGCATTTCCGCTTCGTACAGAATATTCTCCAGTTGATGTAGTCGTCCACAACCAACCATCGTTACCTGGAAGAGGGGCCTGATCCTGCAACACTTCCGACAACTCAGCAACAATATCATCTTACATACCTCTCAACGGTCGAAGCCATTGCCAATTAATCATCCATGCATCATTAACGATCAACCACTTAGCATCTATTGTACTCTATTTATCCGTCGCAGCCAGGTATACCCTACGATGAAGTATAGATAAAGGGAGGTCATATAACCATGCATCTTCCCAAAATAGAGTACTGTCACCCGAAAAGACCTGTCGTTGTAGTAGGACATTAAACCAAGAAGAAGCCCATACCGAACATACAGTCGCCCACCATTTCGATGCTCCCCTTGGGGTTGGCATGCCTTTCCAGTCCCCAATCCCCGGACGAGAAGAGAAGTATATAAAAACATTTAAATAAAGTATAAACTATTAAATGAATATATATATATATATATTCTTTTATATTTATATAAATATTTGAAACAAACAATAAATTAAAAATGGTAAAATAAAAAATAATAATAATTAGAGGAGAGAGGTGGTGAAGTGCGATATGGTTTGATGTAAAAATGGTTGAAGATAGAAAATTGTAGTGTGAGAAAAATGACGACAACAACAACATACCTATTATATTATCAATCAAGTTGGAGTTTGAGGGTTAGATGTACGCAACTTTACCATTGTAATAATACAAAGAGGCTATTTCCGTAGCGACCCAATATACATTACGTTATTTGATATATTGATTTCCAGCAACTTCACTAATAGAAGCATTGAAATTTAATAGAGTCATTTTGATCTAATCCATTATTACCACAAAGTTAATAAAATTGTCAATGATGACTCTTCCAACTCTATTTGTAATGGACAAAGTTGGAGGGTAAACAAAATCAAGTTAAACATATTCAATAAATTTTGCGCAGAGTTTGGAAAGGGTGGGATATACGCAATCATACCCTACCTCATAAGAGAGGAGATTGTTTCGGTAGAGTGGGTGCGGATAAAGATGCCCTTATAACTTGATCTAGGGTACGAATAAAAGAAAGTTGTACTTTGACAACATATAACGTTATTATTTTTATATAAGTATATATGCATCTGTTTTGCTTAGGTAAATTATGTGTAACTTCTGTTATTCAGTTGAAGGAATCTCTATTTCTTAACAAAAATTGAATTGATTTGGAAATAAGAGAATCAAGGACAAAGAAATAATAGAAGAATTTTATAAATAAAAAATAAAAAAAACAATAGGGACTACCCCGTACCTATACTATTTTTACAATTTGATGTGTTTATTGTTTTTAATAAGTTTCTTCCCTCCCAAAAAATAAATATCCATCCTTCCTTATTTCTCATCCTCCTCGCAACGACCCAAAATTTGAATCATTTTATTCCGGTTGACGAGGTTCAAAGAATCCATGAGGGTTTTGGGGCTTTGTTGAAGAAGCCATGGAGATGAGAATGAGAGAAGAGCAGCTGCTCGTGTTCTTCTTTTTTGATTAGGATAGCAAAGATTACAACATGGATCTATTTATAGGAAACTACTAAACCTAATGGGCTAAGCCCGATAATACAATAAAACATAAAACATGAGCCTAATATTAGGAACCTAACACCCCCTCAATAAAACATGGGTAAAACATGTGAATATTGGACAAAATAACGACCCGGTCCAGCAGTAACGACCCGGGTCAAGCATTTATCTTTTTTTTACAGACACATTACATAGCCAAATAAAAGAGAAAAAAATACAAAAAAGATAATGTAACTAGATCTCTTCAAACTGGGTTCTTCTTCATTCTTCATCCAAGCATTTCCGGATTTGTGTTCTACTAGGCAGAAATGCAGGAAAACGTTTCTCTGTTGTAGATCTAACAACATAAGGTAGGAGGAGAGAAATTAGAAAAAAATCAAGATTCGGAGATGTAACAATAGAGAAATAGAGAATGAGAAATAGAGAATGAGCTAACTTCTTGAAGAAACCCCCCCAGAAAACATGGAATCTTCGAGAAAAAAAAAACAGAACCAAAATGGGGAAGAAGAGATGAAGCCGGGGAGGGGGAGAAGAACGGCGATGAAGCCAGGGAGGGAGAAGAACAACTATTCAATCAGCCAAGCAAGAGAAAAAAAAAAGGAACATAAAACCCTAAGAAAAAAAAAACTTCAGATTCCAGATTTGAGAAATTTAAACAAGCAGAAAAATAAAAATAAAAATTACAAAATCTAACATGACAACAACAACAAAAATAAAGAAATACAGCGGAATCGTTGAGAAATTAACGAACAATCGGCGGTTAAACCTTGTTCTTTATTCCTGCCCCGATACCATGACGAGGTTCAAAGAATTCATGGGGGTTTTGGGGGCTTTGTTGAAGAAGCCATGGAGATGAGAATGAGAGAAGAGCAGATGCTCGTGTTCTTCCTTTTTGATTAGACTAGCAAAGATTACAATATGGAACTATTTATAGGAAACTACAAAACGGGCTAAGTCCAATAATACAATAAAACATAAAACATTGGCCTAATATATGCCCAACAATTGGTAATGAACGTGATTCTAGCCAGTTGGTCCTTGTTTCTTATGTTATACTGTTGACCTCTGCGATGATCGAAATGTAATTCAGGTACATTGTGTTTTCACTAATTCATAGTGATTGGATTGCATTGCATACCTAGCCTTGTGCAAGACCCCCTTTTCCGCCTCCACCCTTTCCATTCATCAACCCCAAAACATTTTTCAGCCATTCCGTCACATTTAGTTGCTTAGACTTGCCACCCTGATCTGGTACGCCAGCACAAACAAATGCTTTGTTCGCTTTTTCGTCTTTACTGAACACCATAACTGCCACCCCATGTTGCTCCAAACAAGAAATTAAGTAGAATTATAATAGTACCTTCAAGAAGAAACTTTCATTCATGAGAAATTTTAACAAGCTTTGACGTGGTTGAAAACCTTCTGTTCCATCACTTTCACAACTGCCTCACGGATTGCAAAAGTATCGGAGCCAACATCCACGAGCAAAATACAGAAGGCCTTTCCACTAGATGAAGCTCCGCCCGTGTGGTAAACTCAACTGCTCTTTGCATGTGCTCTTCTAATATCTTCTTTTTGGCTTTTATTAATTGGCTCTGAAAAAAAATAATTATTTCAATGGTTTCCAGATAACATCTCAATTTATGGTAGATAACGTAGGAGGAAGAATGCATGCATTCACAAAAGCACAAAAGACATAACAAAACCAAACACCATACCAAACATACCCTGTAAAATCCTGCATTGAAGCAGGGTCTGGGGAGGGTGGGATATACGCAGTCATACCCCTATCTCAAAAGAGATAAAGAGACTTTTTCTGTGGAGACCCCCAGCTCGAGAGAGAAATAAATAAATAAATATAGAATACATAAATAAAAAAATTTAATAAATAAATATTTAATAATAATAACAATAAAATTAAAATAATACTAATACTAATACTTTTTTTGTTAAGTAGTAATGAATTATAAAGAAAGAATTTACAGACTATGAGTAGTATCTCCCCGTTAGTAGATCACTCCACATTTTACCCAGTTATCTACATGTATCATGGAGGTCTAAAGGTTTAGGGTTTAGGGTTTTAGGGTTTAGGGTTTAGGTTTAGGGTTTAGGATTTAGGGTTTTTGGAGATAGTCGGCCCCAGACTAGGAATAATGGCACAATTAAGTGTTGCCGTAATGGTTCAAGAGTGAATACTTAATCGCGCAGAGATTTATAGGCCGATGCTACCGAGTAAATTCCATTTGATTCAATTTTCCATCTCCAAACATCTTCACCCTGGATAGGCGTTAACATCTTATTGAAAAAATAAATTACTTCATAAACCTTATTGAAAAATAAGTCACCTTATCAGTTTTTCATTACACTTTTATGTTTCACTCTTTTTCTTACGCATTTGCGTAAGCACATGGATGTTTTGATGTATGAAAATTTGCAACATGAATCTCATTGTTCTAAACTCTATTCTTAATAATTAAAATAATAAATTTTTATTAAAATAATAAATTATAATAATTATAGTAAAAAAACATTATTTAATAAAAAAAGTATACAATAAAAATAGAAAGGAAATAAAATAACAAAATAAGAACAATACCATTTTATGTCATTTTATTAAAAAAATAGCTACTTTATTAGGTAAATTTAAAAAACACATTTAATCAAATTAGTCACCTTATTAAGAGCTACCCAATATTTGAACCAGAGTTCCTATAGCAAAACTCTCTCCGTACATGGCGATTTCCCGCTCATGTAGATCTTCCTCCTTCTTTGTTCCAGTCGCCGGATCCTGTACTTCCTTTGCCTGACCTCCACCGTCACTCAAACCTTCCCCTCCCCGGGGCCTCACGCGCCCGGGGAGCCTCGAGTCAACCATTTTCTCGGTGTCTTCTCTGTTTTCCTGCAGTCCTTTGCCTACCTCTGTTTTCTCCTGCTTGTGTCTGTGAACCATCTATGTCTTCAAATCCATGGATTGTTCCTCCCCATCAGCTGAAAATGATGTGGTGAGCTGCGATAAAGGCCGGTAAAGCACCAGTAGTTCATTCTCGAAACACCCTCGTTTCCTATCCACCACTACCTACTCAAAATCCTCGAACGGTACGAGAGTGTCTAGGCCCGAGAGTAAATCCACTCACTGATCCTGCTAAACCAATTATCTCTGGTATTATAAGCTTCTATCTCACAAACTTTCTTAAAAGTTGCAGGTTACATAAATGTTATGGCTAGTCCCTTGAGTCCGGAGTCTATTTTACTGTGGGAAGAAAAAATTCTTTATTTGTGAACCTTCTGAAGCATGATCAAGCCTGGCTGTCTAAATGGGTGACTGATATCTCTCCATGGTCTCCTAGTAAAGCATCTACTAACCGTATCTGCATAATATAAGTGTATCGCTTACCCCTTCAGGCCTGGTCACAGGAAAATCTCTCTGCTATTGGCAATAAAATTGGCTCCCTCATCTGTATTGATGATATAACTCTTTCCAAACTGACCCTAGAAGCTGCTTATTTAATGATTCAAATTCCTCTTGACTGCATAGTGGATCAATGCATGCGAGTTCTTGTGGATGGTACATCATATACACTACATATTATGGAAACAATGAAGACTGTTCAGCTGTGGTAAGATAATATGTTAGTGGACTCTGACACAGACACTATGTCATCTGATGATCTCTCTGTGGATCATTCCTTGGACAATTCAATCCCATCTAAAGATCTTTGTCTGCCTAATGTTATTCAGTCTGTCCTACCAGAGTCAGGTCATCTCCTACCTGTAAATGTTACTGAATCTCTCCCTAAGCCTAGTAAAATTGTTGTCCATCAATGGCTTCCTTACAATCTAGAGTGTTGGCCCCCATCCTTGTCCGATATAAGATCTGACCTGGCCACTGAAATGGCACTGGAGGTGTTGAATAAGGAGTCTAATGATATTGTCAGGTGTGGGGATAATATTGATTCTGAAGCATCAATGTCCGTGGGATATGAGGCTGATATTGTATCTGAAGAAGCAATTCATGTTTTCACAGAAATCACTGAGGCTTAGGCAGAAAAGGGAGAAGGCTTAAATATGGCTCATGAAACAGTTATGTTAGATCCCCCAGGGTTGGTCTGTCTTGAGGAAGCAAATCAGTTAGCAGTGCATAGTGCCAGCCTAGCGTCAAGTAAAGTGACTGAGAATGTAACCATATATTCATCTATCATTAAGGATGCACAGGCTGATACTATACCAGTGACCACTTTGACAGAAATTCCAGTTACCTTTAAAGAGCTTCCTCCTCTTCAAGCTAGCCCAGCAGTTGTTAGTCCTAAACCTATAATTGTCAAGAGGCCTAGAGGGCGGCCTAGAATCCACAGTCAAACTAAGCATGAGATTGATCCAACCAGTTCAAAACACTTGGCCACCTTGGAGGAATGGCTAGGTCAACTTTCAGCTCAGCCTTCAGCTTTTCCTACCATGTCTTTGCCCCCTGCAAAAGTGGCTATTCCTTCTCACTGTAATTTTGACTCTATCATGGCAGTGGGAACTCAACTAGGGGTTGTATATGGTGCAAATAAGGAAGTGTTTCGCAACCTGCTGGAAGAGATGTCTCTTAACGCCAATGGGGCCTCAACATCCCTTAAAGGGACCGAGATCAAAACTTGCCTATGAAAATTGTGACTTATGTGCGGGGGTTGGGGAGCCTTGAAAGGAATAAAGAAGTAAAAAATTTGATTTGGAAGGAGAAGATAGATTTTTTAAATCTTCAAGAAACAAAGTTGATGACTATAGACATAAAACTGTGTGCTTATCTATGGAATGATGCTGAATTTGATTGGATGTACTCATGATCATTAGGTCAATCAGGAGGATTACTCCGCCTGTGGAATAAGAATAGGTTTGTTAAAGTTTCTTCATTTGCTGGAGATGGTTTTCTAGGTATATTTGAACACTGGTTTGATGAACCCAACATATCACATATGGTAAATGTCTATGGTCCAAACGAATTGCACAAGAAGCAAGATCAGTGGCAGATTCTGACCAAGTACTTATTAGCTCTTAAAATGGACAAATGTTATATGATGGGAGACTTCAATGCAGTAGCCAACCTTAATGAGAGAAAAGGTGTGGCAGCACACAACTATGTTCAGGAAGTAGCTCTTTTCAACAGTTTCTTTCATAATCTGGAGCTGCAAAACTTGAGCATGGTGCATAGAAAGTTTACTTGGTATTTGAAGTCATTAAAGGCAATGAGTAGATTGGATAGGTTATTGGTGAGTAACAAATGGTTGGATACCACAGAATCATGGACTCAGGAAGGCTTGGATACGGATGAATCTGATTACTGTCCAGTTAGTTTATCCTCTAAGCTGTTGAATTGGGGTCCAAGGTGCTCGATTCTTGGTTGTTGGATAAAGAATTCAATGTGCGGGTAGAACACGTGTGGAGAAATTCTATTCTCACAGGTTTTATGAGCTTTCAATTACTATGGAAAATAAAATTCATAAGAGAACATATCAGATTGTGGAACTTATCTAGGCCTAGAAACTTAGAAGAACGGAGGAAAGCCCTGCAACATAGTATTAGTTCTTTTGAGGTAGCAAATGAAGAGGTAATTGTGCCCAGTATTGATCTACAACATTTAACTGATTTACATCTTCAACTAGACAGAGTCTCAAACCAACTAAACAACATAACTTATCAGTAATCTCGGATCAAATGGCTTCAGCGGGGTGATGGGAATTCTGCTTTTTTTCGTAACAACTTGAAGAAAACTAGATCTATTAATCATATAGCTGGTGTATGGGATGGCTCTATATGGTTGCAGGATCCTGAGAAAATCAAGATGTGTTTTTTTCCAGCACTTTAAAGAGAGGTTTACTGAGAAGATATCTGTCAGACCACTTCTATCTATACAGGTCAGTGCTTTGAACCAAACTAGTAGGAGGTTTCTACAACAACCTTCCACTGAGGTTGAGGTGCTAGCAGCCATCTCAAGTTGTGGTAGCAAGAGGATCCCTGGACCAGATGGGCTAAATTTCCAGTTTATAAAACATTTCATTCACCCGCTAAAGCCTGACATCATGCAACTCATGCTGGAATTCTATAGAAATGGGAAGCTAGCCAGAGGACGTAACTCTTCTCATATCACCTTGCTGGCCAAATCTTCAAATCCCATGTATGTTTCAGATTATAGGCCAATCACACTTATTGGCTCTATGCCAAAGATTATTTCAAAAGTTCTAGCTAACAGGATGAGCCAAGTTATAGGTGATCTGATCAGTGTCACGCAATCTGCATTCATCAAAGGAAGGAAATTGGTGGACAGCGTGGTGATTGCCAAGGAAGTTGTTAATGAAGTTAAGAAGTTGAACAAGCAAGCACTCATATTTAAGGTTGATTTTGAGAAGGCATTTGACACCATACACTGGAATTACCTGCTGAATATCATGACCAGTATGAATTTCCCAGCATGCTGCCTTTGGTGGATCAAAGGACTGTTGGATTCTGGTATGAGTATTGGTATAAATGGTGTGCATGTTTCTCATTTGCAATTTGCTAACGATACCATCATTTTTGGCCAAGCAGAGTGGAGCTCCGTGCTTGCTTTTAAATCTATATTACTCAACTTTGAATTAGTTTCGGGGCTGAGGATTAACTTTGCCAAGAGTAAACTGATTGGTGTGAATATGGATCCTGTTTTGCTTAATGGTATGGCTTCTTATCTCAACTGTCAAGCATCTGGTATCCTCTTCAGATATCTGGGACTTCCAGTGGGAGCTAGGATGAGAAATATCAGCTCTTGGCAGCCGTTTGTGGACAAATTTCACAGCTCTCTATCAGCTTGGGATCACAAGCAATTGTCTTATGGAGGCATAATGGTCCTCCTGAATTCTGTCCTATCAGCACTCCCATCTCATTTCTTTTCATATTATAGAGCTCCTAAATCTATCATCAAACAACTAATCTCTGTTCAACGTGATTTCTTCTGGGGTAGAAAATCTTAGAAGACTAAACTATGTCTGACTTTATGGATGAAAATCACCCTTTTGGTGGATCATGGAGGGTTGGGAATCCGTTGTCTTTCATCTTTTAACGTGGCTATGTTATGTAAATGAGGCCTCCAATTGCGCAATGGTGAATCATCCTTTGCCAAAGAAGTTCTAAGATCAAAATATAGTAGCAATACTCCTCTTACTATAGTTGGATTTAGAGCACGTCTACCTAAAGATTATAGTCCAGTGAGAGGTCGACCCAAAGGCATGAATTATGCTTCAGAATGGTGGCATCATCTCCTGGAAACTTCGAATAACAGATGGTTTACAGATAACATTTTGCTGCAATTGGGAAATGGGGATCACATTAAGTTATGGACAGATAAATGGCTTAATAACAACACTCTAGCTGTGACTTATCCAAGGTTGTTCAGAAATGAGATCAATAAGGATATATATGTGGCAGAGGCAGGTTCTTGGGTTAATGGAATTTGGAGATGGTGCTGGAGGTGGAGAAGACAGGTACTCCCATGTGAATTCCTTGATCTTTCTGCTATACAAAATGATCTACAATATATCACCCCACGGGTTGGTTCCAGAGATAGATACATCTTCAGCGGCAGCAAAGAAGGGATCTATACTGTGAGTGATGCATATAAGGCCATTACTTCTGCTGCTCAACATGTCTTCTCATCTGATCATCTAGCTCTCACCAAGCTTATTTGGATTAGTTTTGCTCCGAAAAAAGTCTGTTTTTTCGCTTGGGTTTTGATATAAGATTCAGTGCCTACAAAAGTTGTCTTGCAGAAAAGAAACAGCATACCACCTGATCAGGAAATCTCCTGTCCAATATGTGGTGTGCAAGAGGAAACTACCACTCATCTCTTCACATAATGCTCTATCACTCGTAGCATATGGGAAGGTATTTCATCTTGACTGGCTTTGATAGCTACATCACCAATTCCCACTCTTCAAGAATATGTTCTTTTAGCCCCTTCAGGAACCTATATTCCGACTTGGATTTCCATATGGATGTCTAGGATTTGGTTATTTTGTAAAGCTAGGAATAGGGTCCATTTCTCAGCTGCTACTCCCAATATTCAACTGTCACTAGATGGCACAAAACTACAATCCTGGCTCTGGATAAAATCTAGGAAAAATGAGCAACTGTTTCCTCATAGTTTTGCAGACTGGATGCAGCAGCCTCAAGCCTGTATGATGCTATCCAAGATGTAGCTTCTGTAGATCACAAGACAGGTACCTTCTTGCAACTGGATTTGGCTAACATTATATACTCTGCTTGTCTACTTGTTATTGCAGCTACCTACACTGCCATCTTGTTACTCTGGTAATGTGTGTGAAGGCTCCTAGTTGGCAATCAAGAAGATTCATACTAGCAGGTAAGTAAACAAGACAACTTGTATCACGAGCTCCATTATTATGATTTCTCTTCAATTCGGTACAGGTTAGGAAGGAGACCTTATCCACTTCCATCACCATTCAAGATGGGTACAAATAAAATTTCGTGCCATGTAATTGAAGGGAGTAGCCTCATGTTTGCCTGCCATGATGTTTGGCTATGTTATCAAGCATTCTATGGGATAGTCCATACATCAATTGGTTGGACACAAACATCAGGTTCCATGATACAAGATGATGGCGGACCATTACCAAATCACATCAATGACAATCCAACGTTCAGATGGTTAGACATTGGATGTATCCTATGCAACAATTTCGGTACATCCTGACCAAAGTTGGCGATTCAAGCTGCTAATTTCTTGGAATAAAAGATGATTTCATAGGGGCGAAAAATGACCTCAAGCTCTACAAAGTTCACCTGAGATGGCCTCACAGAGAGAAAAAGAAGAGCCACTTCTTCTCCAAAAGAGCCCAGCATATAAAGTGACCTTACTGAAACAAAGTCCACCACATCGAAGCATGCTCAAACAAGTGGTTGGTTGTATTACAAGAGAATCACAAGTGCCACTCTGCGGTTCAAGAACTTCGAAGGTGAAGCAGAGGCAACACTAGATGTGAGTTGATGTTTGGAATGGAGCATCAGATTGTCAACCTCAAGGAGCTACAATGATATCAAGAATGCAATGGAGTTTGAGATTGAAATAGAGAAATCACCGACAAGCAAATCC
The DNA here is from genome assembly GCA_028565015.1 of Pinguicula moranensis. Lineage (NCBI taxonomy): Eukaryota > Viridiplantae > Streptophyta > Magnoliopsida > Lamiales > Lentibulariaceae > Pinguicula > Pinguicula moranensis. The sequence goes on along the minus strand of JAOWBN010205320.1, from coordinate 13,487 downwards.
ACATTTTAGCAACACAGAGGCTTTGAGACTTGGAGGTGAAAGAGGCTTGAAAGTGAACTATTATATTTTGCCCAACCGGGTAATATTCTCTATACATTACAGGGATAGCTCACTATACTGGAAGGAGCTATGTACCAAATATTCCTAAAAAAGGATATTGATGAGTTGATAGTCATGATATCCAGGATTGGTGAAAAGCGGATGGTGGCGATGATTTGAATGCGGAGATGCATGTGCATTCATGAGGTTAAGGGAGTCATGTACCAGTTCACCCATAGCTATACTGGAGGGTACGATGGAAGGGCAAGATATACAGTTCATGATCAGGGAATCAGACACTGATTTCATCCTTTAAGGCTCATTGCTCAGGAGATACCTAGACTTAGACCGGCATATATTGTTGTTGGTTCTTTTTTTCTTATCTCTGTAAATATGTTATTATATATATAAAATTTGGCTCATGAAAAAAACATTCAGCCACCTTATCAGTTTTCAATCACATTATTAGTTTTCAGTTACCTTATCAATCTAATTTGCTAAACAAATCCAAATATTATTTACAAATATAATTTATTTTCACTAGTTGTCAAGTTTTTAAAATTCTGTGTATGTTTCAATTATAGGTTCATCATTATTTTATTTTAAAATATTTTTGTAAATTTAATTTATTTGTGATTTTACTTTTGTATATTATTGGAATATAAGTATACATTTATTTCGTTATTACCTACCAAAGAAAAAGTCTAATTTTCTTTTTCCTTTTGGATTGGTGTATATATCAGTATATATTGTATATATAGTTCAGTATGTAAGTAGAGGTAATAGAAATATTAAAATAAAAATAGTTAAAGAATAAAAAAATAGGGTTAAGTTGAACCAAAAGGTTCCCTAAACATCCTTAATTGAACCATAAAAACACATGGCTTGGTTCCTATCGTCTGCAGGCTTATCAAGCCAGGTTTCCTAAACATCCTCATTTGAACCAAAAGGTTAAGTTGACAAGTACCTTATCCCCCTTGTGCTGACTATCGTTCCTTTGGCCCCTACAGCAGCTGAAGCATCTACCTCAGGCACAACTCCTCGTCCGGCAGAGATACTATCTCTCAGTTCATCTATGGAACCAAGCTCATGGCTTGGGCGCAGTTTTGTGGCCACATTACACAAGCACCACAACGTCCGGGATCTACAAAGAGGCTTGAAATCAGTCGGGTATCTGAACATGGTGGCTAGTCCCTTTAATGCTGACAAGGTCTTACTGTGGGAAGATGAACCTGTAGATCTACATAATTGGGTAATTAACGATAAGGTCTGGCTCTCTAACTGGGCGGTCGATATCTCTCCTTGGTCTCCTCAAGATCCAGTCTCTTGTCGCACATGTAGGTTTCAGATCACTGGGTTGTCCCTCCAGGTTTGGACTCAGTCGAACCTAACTGCTATTGTCAAAAAACTAGGCTCGTTGATAAGATATTACCCTATCCAAGCAAAATCTGGAGGCAGCTTGCTTAACAGTGCAGATCTCTTTAGGTGCTAAGGTTGATCAACTCTTACAAGTGAAGATGGATGGCAGCCTTTACACATTGCATGTTAATGAATATGTCAAACCCGATCCTTTCTGGTTTGATGATTTGGTTCCATCCTCGGGCATGGACTCACCTCTATGATCTTTCTGATGATGTTCTGATCTGGCTAAGGAACCTTTCTCTCCTGCCATTTAACCTTGTCCATAGGAGCCCTCTGAACTTGTTTTTCTTTCATCCCAAGCTACCTTGGAGGAGGCTCCTGTCCAGTTCATAGGCGCGCAACCTTGGCTGCCCTCTAAGTTAGGCTGGTGCCACCTTCTTTAGCGTAGTTGCAGACTCTCGAAAGTTAGCCTGGTAAGCATGATCCCATGTCACAGGATCCATAGGCTCATCTCCATACAGTGGTCTCACCAATAGGTGGATGTAAGGATGTTGTTGATGAAGAGAAGATAGCTACTCCAATCAGGAAGTTGGCTGAAGCTACCCCTTCCCCTATGAAGGATGCCTCTGTCTCATATGCTCCTGCTGTTCAGGCTGTCATACCATCTGATAACCATTCTCCCCTATTACCTAATATATTTGAGGATGCATTGACTGGATCTACATGACTTAAGACTGGAGCGTAGAAAGTACACTAGGTCACTGAAATCCTACCAGGCAATGAGCCACTTGGATAGATTTCTGGTGAATATCAAATGGCTTGACAATGGAGATTCATGGATTCAGGCAGCTCTGGACAAGATAGGATCTGACCACTGTCCAGATAGTCTCACCTCCAAGTTGCTGAACTGGGGACCAATTCCCTTCAAAGTTCTTGATGACTGGTTACTTGATAGTGGATACACTGATATGGTCCAATAGATCTGGACTAATACTCGCGTAGAGGGGTTCTGGAGTTTTATAATATAAAGCTGTTAAGAGAGGAGATCCTTAGGTGGAATAAGTCTACTCCTAGGAACCTGTCAGCAGAGAGGCAAGCTCTACTCTAGAATATTAAGGCTTTTGAACTGTCTGCTGAATCTGATATCTCTCTCAGAATAGACCAGCAACAGTTGGCTGATCTTCAATCCAAGTTAGATATCATCTCAAGAAAATTAAACAGTTCACTGTATCAAAAATCTAGTCTACAGTGGCTCAAGCAGGGAGATGATAATATAGCATTTGGAGATGATAATACAACATTTATTCATAATGGTCTGAAGGCAAGTAGATCTCTGAACAGGATTAATGGTATTTAGGACTGTTCCACCTGGATAGAGGATCCTGTTCTTATTAAAGAATGTTTCTTTCTGCACTTCAAGGATAGATTTACTGAAAAGATGGCCATCAGACCATGTTTTGGCCTCAGTCTAAGAGCACTTGATCAGTTTTAGAAAAAGAACCAGCAACTCCCCTTCTCAGAAACAGAAGTCTTGGCAATTATAGCTGAATGCGGTAGTCAAAAGAGACGGGGCTCTGATGGCTTAAACTTCAACTTCATCAAACACTTCCTCCACACTCTCAAACCTAACATCCTACAATTTATGCTGGAAGTTTATAGAAATGGCAGGTTAGCTAAAGGTAGCAATGCCTCCCATATTGCTTTGCTGTCCAAATCTTGAATCCCCTCCATTTCAAGGATTTCAGACCTATATCTCAGAGTGGTTGCATGCAAAAGATCATTTCCAAAGGCCTTGCTAACAGACTACGCAAGGTAATGGCAAGACTGATCAGCAACACACAAACTGTCTTCATCCAAGGGAGGAAACTCATTAACAACGTGATAGTCGCTAATGAGATCATAGATGAAGTGAAGAAGCTAAAGAAGAAAGCTCTTGTCTTCAAGGTCGACTTTGAGAATGCCTTTGATACAATTAATTGGGATTACCTGCTGCAGATCATGACTCTCATGAATTTTCCCCCAAGCTGGCACTGGTGGATCAAAGGATTATTGGATTCTGCCTCCACTTCAATTCTTGTGAATGGGAGTCCCAAAAATGAGTTTTATCTTACGTGTGGTATTAGGCATGGAGACCCACTCTCCCCTCTTCTCTTTCTACTAGCTGTTGAGGGCTTATCTGCCATGATTAACAGAGCTACCAATATGAACATCTTCACTGGTTATAAGTATTAGCAGAGGGGGGTTTCAAGCTTCGCATCTTCAGTACGCTGATGACACCATCATCTTTGGACAAGCTGATTGGAAGTTGGTTCTGGCCTTCATGGCTATTCTCCTAAACTTTGAATTAGTGCCAGGCCTGAGAATTAACTTTGGAAAAAGTAAACTCATTGGTGTGAATGTGCTGCCTTCAACCTTAGAAGATATGGCAGCCTTCTTGAATTGCCAAACTGCCACAATCCCTTTCAGATATCTGGGGATCCAAGTTGGTGCCCGAATGAGGAACCCCACCACCTAGCAGCCTATCCTTGACAAGTTCAATAAGGCACTTTAAAATTGGGAATACAAGTTACTTTCATCTGGTTGGAAACTTAATCTTCTGAATGCAGTACTTGCTGCCCTCCCTGCTCATTATTTTTCTTGCTATAGAGCTCCCAAAAACATCACTAAACAGTACTCAGAGCATTACTTCCATCATGGAACCTCACGCATGTAGGCAAGCCTAGAGGAAGGGCCTATGTCTCAGATTGGATGTCTGGAATCCAGGACATTTTAAATTGCTCTTGGTTCACTGATAATGTGTCTCTGCAACTGGGAGTGGTGAGCGTATCAGATTATGGGCAGAAAAGTGGCTTAGTAATCAATCTCTTGTTGAGACTTATCCCAGACTTTTCAGCAATGAGCTGTGCAGGGACATTACTGTGGCGGATGCAGGTAAATGAAGCAATGGTATCTGGATCTGGGGTTGGAGATGGAGAAGGGGAATCAGAGTCTCTGAACAATCTGATCTGAGGGAATTACTGTGAGCCTTATAGGACATTTTGCCAAAAGTTCTAACCCCGGACAGGTACATCTTTAAGCTCAATCAACAAGGATCCTACACTGCCAAGGAAGCATATAGAATCATCACCTCAGGTACACAACATATCTTTCCAGCTTCTCATTTAGCACTAAAAAACTCATTTGGAACAGCTTTGCTCCAAAAAAAGTGCGTATTTTTGTCTGGAAACTAGTTCAAAGAGCAGTGCCCACCAAGGACACTTTACAGAGGCGAGGTGTGATTCCTTCCAGCCAGGAGAATATCTGTCCTATTTGTCGAGCTCAGGATGAGACTACTGATCATCTCTTCACTGGCTGCCCCACTACTATTCACCTGTGGCAGAGCATTGCATCCTGTTTATCAATGCCATAGCTGCCAGCATCAGCTGAGGGATCTCTAACTCTTAATCTGCAGGATCACTATGCCCTTGCACCACAAGGGGTGAATGTATCTTCCTGGAACACCATAGGGATGTCAATGATGTGGTCTATCTGAAAGGTAAGTAATAGAGCCCATTTTTCCTCTATAATGCCGAATAACTATCTTCTTCTACATTCTATACAGTGGAATACTTGGCTATGATTGAGGGCCTAAAGGTAACCTAATTTATTTCCCTATAGCTTTAATGACTGGCTACTTCATCCCCAGGCATGCTTACAATTCACTGACTGAGTACTCAACTAACTTGTTGAGGAATTAGACTTTGGGACATACTTCTAACTTAACAGGTTTCAAGCTATAAGCGGGGCAGGCGGAGGGATTAATCCTGTTAGGATTATCCAAATGATCTTTGCAGCATATAGTGCAATGGGCATTGTGCACTCTTACTGTTTTATTTCTTCCATGCGGTACAAGTTAGGGTCTTTTGCTCATTCATTTGGAAGTTGTAAAAAGCCTGTCCAAAAATCCTGGAAGTTTTCCTTCACTACAAAGTTCTGCTACATTACTAAGACCAAAAGTGGGGCAATACACCAATGCTGATTTCATCACTAAACTCAATTCAGATGGAACAAGTGGCGGTCCATTCACATGAGGATCTAAGCAGGCTAGCAGTAGTAGCTGGACCTAACTAAATGTGGCTACCAGGACATCTAGGAAGCTGAGGTTACTTACAGTCTCTTGACTTTCCGATGTGATATTTTATGAGGCAGAGACTACTTTAAGGAGTTGTTCAATGGCCAAAGTATTGATCCAGTCAACTCGGCTGGCTGACTATATTATGTGCAGTGAATACATGACCCCAAAACCTTCTGGAGGTGGTCCAGGCTTTGCTCTCACCTAGCATAGACAGCAAGCCTTTGATCATCCACAAGCATGAGGGCCACAGGGTAAGTTAACTATCAAAAGTCCGAGACAAGCCTTTGTTGCTCAGAATTATTTAAGTACACTCGTTGTTAGTAGATGGCTATGTTGCTTGTGGAGGGATAGTTCTGAGATACATGTCTGATCGGATTACACCCTATCTTTTATTATAGGGATAACTCAATAAACCTAATCGAGCTGTGTACCAATATCTCCGAAAAGAGGAATTGATAAGTTGACAGTCAGGACATTAGGATTCGGTGAAGAGTTGATGACGGTGATCATCTGAATGCTGAGGTGCTTTGTAATCTACTATGACGTTAGGTGAGCCGTGTACCAGATCACCCTTAGCTATACATGATAGAGAGTATGAGGTGAAGACTAGGATCTTTGATCCAACCCGAATAGGCGCATCGCTTTCGACTGAGCACGAGTACCAGTGAGCTTTGCACTATCTTTCCTTGTAAACTCTGTACATATTTCTATTAATGAATTTGGCTTACCAAAAAAAAGAATAAAAAAAAATCGGAGGAGAGGAAATAAATGGTTCGGAATTTATAATATGAGGAAAAAAACTCCAATGCAATGTATATGAAAGGTGATCTGTTGTTTGAGAATGGTGTGGGGTATATGCAGATTTAGGGGGTGGCCAAGGGGTTCTAGTCCCTCCTAGATTTTGGGCCAGTTTTGAATATGTTTGGGCCCAAAAAAAATTAAATATTCTTGGACCCAAAAAAATAATATATTTGGATGAAATTTTAATAGTGTTTCATTCCAATGGCGCATATTGGATCTTAAAAAAAGTGAAAATTAAAGTAATAAGAAAAAAATCGGTCTAACTCAAATACATCTCAAAAATTAAAAGTTTATAATTTCTACAAACACCCATAATTTGGATTTGTAGACGGATTAATTAAAGATCAAGGACCACCCAAACTCTCGTTCCCCTACAATGACAACCTCCTCTCTCTGAATCACCTGCTCTCCAACCTGTCCAGAACCTCCAGCTAATTCAGACTTAACCTACCCCATTCCTCCTCCAACCGACGATCGGACAACCTCCTACCTACGACCCCCACCTCGTTCCTCCACAACTCCAACCGAAAACCACTCATCCTTCAACTCCACCTTGACACTATATTTATAACACTGGAGTTTACTACCCGTACAAGCATCTGAGCACGATGCATCATAATGCGTTCCTCCATAAATTTATCCAAGCACACAAACTCTCTGAACGACTTAGCCAAGTTCTTGACAAATTCAGGGTGCCAATAATACAATGGTGTTCCCTTTACCTGCAACCACACATCTCTAGTCCCATTGGACCCTCAACGTCGCCACGGTCGAACACACGATAAACCAATGGATTCGGCCAAAGTTGGTTCCTCTTAAAGACGAATTTGCAGCAAGTCCATCGGATAGGAGACAAGTACTTCTCCTCCTTCCACCACTATAACTTTGGCATCAACAAGATCATGTTGTTTCAGATTTGTAACAACCATAGCAGGGGCAAGCAATGGCCGTCCAATAACATAATAGTCAAGCCATTTGGATGCGGAAGAGTCCTCCTCAAAGGTCACTTCACGCTGGTTTTTCAACTGAACCGTAGGCACCATCCTTGAGCTCGGCATGGTTGAATCTATACCTTGCTTGTGTGGATCACCTGAACTAGCAGATAACCTCCATGAATCCTGGCCCCTAACACAATGAATAAGCAGCTTGTAAGCTCCGATCCAGCAGCTAGAAAGACGTTGCTCAAATGCCACACAATCTCCAATCGGAGCAAATCGAACGAACCTGAAACGGTGCTTGTGTGCCAATTGATTCCAAGGAATGAAGGCATCCCGCATGACCCCAAACGCAGAAAATACTCGGCATATCTCCCCCTTCGTGCAGGCTGGTGGCGAATTGGCAACATGAAAAGAATCAGATTGCTCATACAGTTTCCTGATGTGTTCCGGAAGAACGTATTTCACTGGCTGATCCGCAAATTCCTCCCCAACAGACTCCTTGTCATCCCTCCTGCGCCAACGCTGCACCTCCCAACCCTCTCCGTCATTCACCTGAACTTCCTCGCCCACCTGGACAGCATCCCTTGATCCATGCAGTTTTGAAGTAGCTTGGAAAAATAATTCTGGAACATGTTGGACATGATTCGAGTTGTGTGGTTGGTGATTTTAACTCTGTACGATCTACCTCTGAAAGACTGCATTATCACGACCTTCCTTCGGTGGACATGGTAGAATACAATGATTTTATTCTTGATAATGCTTTTATTGATCTACCCTGCATCAATTTTCGTACACTTGGTTAAATGGGAGAGGGACAAGTGCGAGTCAGCTCGACCGATTCCTATTCTCAGATAGTTGGGTTTTACTATGGCCAGATTTGAAGGAAATTGCATTTGACAGATGCATTTCAGACCACCGTCTTATTCTATTGACAACTAATACAGTCAATTGGGGGCCTAAGATGTACAGAACTTTGAATGCTTGGGATTCTCACCCAGGTATTCGATCTTTTGTAGAGGATACTTGGAAGAATCTGAGGTTCGAAGGAAGTAAGTCTTATATTTTGCATTGTCATTTAAAAGCTTTGAGACAGGCTCTTAAAGTTTGGAACCATGATGTATTTGGCATGACTGACCGAATTCTTGAAGAAATTTTCGAAAAATTACGCCATTTTTGATTAAATTGGGGAGACACGTGAATTATCTGTAGATGAAATTAATGATAGGAAATTGGCTTTGGTTGATTTATAGATAGCACAGAACCGTAAGGCTGCAATTCTTTTTCAAAAATCAAGATCTGCTTGGATTCGGGAAGGGGATGGTAATACTCGATACTTTCATGCTAGGGTACGTAACCGTCGATTCCGAAATGAGATTCATTGATTGTTTTTTAGGGTATTTGGAAAGATGATGTAGTCGGCGTGAAGCAGGGTATTTTGCATCATTTCAGACAATATTTTGCAGAGCCATTTGCGGATAGGCCAAACATTCTGCTACCATGTGCGCATACTTTATCTATTGAGGATAATCATTTGTTGTTAGCAGAGTTCAGTCATGAAGAAATATATGCTACTTTGATGTCTTGTTCTGGAAGGAAGAGTTCGGGTCCTGATGGGGTCAACTTTCACTTCCTCCAGACTCACTGGGAGGTTGTCAAAGGAGACTATATTACTTTCTTGAGGGATTTTTATTATTTGAGTGATTTACGCAGGGTGATTAATTTTACATTTATTGTATTGCTTCCTAAAGTCCTTTCTACGACAGAGCTTAATCATTTCCGTCCTATATCCTTGGTCGGTAGCGTCTACAAATTATTACCAAAGTTTCTGGCAAACCGACTGAGGTTAGTGATTGATAAAGTTATTTCTACTCAGCAGTTAGCTTTTATTCGAGGTAGACAGATTCAAGAAGGTATTTTGCTGGCTTGCGAATTATTGCACCATGTGAAATTATCGAAAGATCCTACTTTTTTCTTGAAAGTTGATTTGTAAAAGCATATGATTCTGTGAACTGGTCTTTGTTTAATATGATGCGCAAAATGGGTTTCCATGAGAGGTGGATTGGTTTGATGAGGGCATGTCTTTAGTCGGCATCTGGATATGTACTTGTTAATGAAGCATCTTCTGTTATATTTGATTTCCGTCGTGGTCCAAGACAGGGTGATCCTTTGTCACCTTTTATCTTTGTTATTACGACAGAGGGCCTGAATTTATTGCTTCGGAGGCTACTGATATTGGTGTATTGCATGGGATTCGTTGTGGGGAGTCTATTTATACACAATCATTATATGCAGATGATACGTTGTTCTTCGGGACAGAAAATCTTCAAAATGTTCAAGGTATAAAGGCTATTCTTCAATTATATGAGCTTGTGTCTGGTCTATACATCAACTTCAAGAAGAGTAACATTTTAGGGATAAACATTCCTAACGATACTCAACACATTTTTGCACAAGAGCTACATTGTGAGGTGATGACCCTTCCTTTAGAGTATTTAGGGATCCCGGTGGGTTGTAATCCGTATTATGTGTATTCCTGGCGACCCCTTATTCTTGCGATGTGTAAGAAGACAGATTCATGGGAAAATCAGTTTCTCAGTTTTGGAGGTAAGGTGACTTTGATTAAAAGTGTGTTATGCAGCATGCTAGTATACTATTTCTCTCTATATAAGGCACCAAAGACTACATTAAGGAGATGGTCCAAATTTTCACTTCATTTCTTTGGAAAACATATACCAGATCATCTCGAGGTATTGCCTGGATTAGTTGGGAGAACATGTGTAAAAGTAAAGAATGTGGAGGGTTGGGTTTTCTTGACCTCGGTTTGTTTAATAATGCTTTGTTGGCTAAGTGGGGCTAGAGGTTACGCCATGGGGCAGTTGGTTAATGGTGAGATATCACTGTACACAAATATATCGGAGTGGGGAGGGGGATTGGTCTGATTTATCTTCCCGGGATGAACATTCGCGATGGTGGAAGGATGTGCATTCCATTATATGTGCATCACCTTGATTTGTGGAGGGTGTGAAATGAAAGGTAGTGAGTGGTGATCAAACTCGGTCTTGGAAGGATGATTGGTTGGATGAGGGCTCTCTTGCAGGACGTTTTCCTAGACTATATCCTTTGGTATCTGATCAACATATTCTTATTTCGGCCAAATGGATTCGAGATGTGGAGGATTGGCAGTTGATTTGGACCTGGCGTAGACATCTTCGACCTCATGAGGTGGTATGGGTACAGGAGATTGAGGTGATGATGATAGGTCATTTCCTCAGTCAGGAGGAGACGGATGGCGATGGAGTGATGACCCTACTGGATTGTATTCTGTGCGATCAGGTTACCGTGTGCAGCGTCGTTCATTGGGACTTATTTCTTCCCCACAACCTCTGCTTGCCTCGATCTTGGGAAAGCGATCACTTTTCAGAGTTATGACCTTTTGCTGGCGTTTACTACAGTCTTGTCTTGCTACAGTAGATAATCTTGTTTATCGTGGCTTGACATTTTCTGCAGATACCCGATTATGTGTCGTGGGGAGTTGGATAGCACATCACATGTGTTCTTTACGTGTATCTTATCCTATGTGTTATGGTCGGAGATATACAACTGGATGGGTTATACATATATTGGACATGCAGATCTAGTGGAACATTTCGCAGCACATAGGGGCATGGCCATGAGGAGACGTGGACACGAGTTATGGAAAACAATGGCACTGTGTTACATGGAATATACGGAATGCAAGAAATGAGGTTTGATTCCGTGATGGTACTTTTGATTGTGATACAGTTGCTGAGAAAATCAAGGTTCAATCCTGGAATTGGTTCACTACTTTTGAAAAGCCATAGGCGGGCGTAACGATCGCAGATTGGATACGTCATCCAAGGTTTTGTGTTGACAACTTTTTTCCACCTTGACTTGTATTAGTTAGGAATGATTCAATCTTCTTCTTGAAGGTGAACCATTGCCTTAATTCTTTTTAGAACACTATGGAAATAAAAAACTTACTTATCAAAATAAAAAAAATACATGTGTACATGGTTTTGTAGAACTCTTCCAACCAACCTTTATATACAGCTCTTTGTATATGAATATCCCATTGCACGTAATCTCATTGGATATACATCCTATGCATATGTTTTAATTGGAATAAAATGGCCACTAACTTTGCATATCTCATATATGTGCGTGTAGTAACATTCTACTAACTCTTTAATGTATTCCAACTAAAAAACCACCAATGTAAGGTTTTGATGTAATACGATACATCCCAAAAACTTTAGATAACTATGCTTGTGACCCCATAATAATATTTGAGTCATCGAAGTATCAAATACTTCAATTCGACCCCTCAAGAGTTTACTGGTAATGTGTGTGACCCTATAGGTTCTCAATAGCTTGGCAATATGAATTAACATAATCATATTATGTTTAATGAATTAAACTCCTTTGATTCATTAAACCCTAATTTATGTCCATAGACCATGGGTGACATCCAGCAATATATCATGATCACCCAAGTATTGAGAATAGTCATGTTACGAGACTATATCTTTCAATAACTATTTCTAGTATAATTCTTATCCCTTCACCTTGATCATATCCCAATCTAGCATATAGAGGTTATTTGTCATTCTCTTTTGATATATGCTTTAAATTTGTTGTAATGGAGATAATGATCCTTGAGTATTGATTAGAAACTCATTTCTAATCACACTCGTACTTTGATCAAAGGTTTCATCATGACCTCTTACAAGTGGCTATAGGGATATCTCCTCACAACTATTTATGAGTGATAAATCTTTTATTGATCACTCACAATCCTTCCATACTTCATATCACGCCCAAAACTATTCATCGTTACCCATTTACGGTGTAACCCTGAATAGGATCAAAGAGTGACATCCAATCTCAAGATTCCATGGTGATATTAAGTCTAAGGATCACTTATACATGCTATTATGTAGAGTATCTACCATTGATAATATGGTGAACTATAGTTGAGTCAATACGATGTAGTTATCAACTACAAGCACCCATATCTTAGCTTAAGTGTCTCTACACCATAGTCGATGAGATTAACTACTCTTTTCAAAAGGAAGAGAATTAGAATATGCTAATCTATCCATATTATTGATGCCTTATCTCACTAATACTATGGTTAGGGATGCTTAGTATTGATAACTTTATTAGGGTGGTCTTATCATCACAACTCTTTGTGATCTACTCTAAATTATCAATACCTGAGCGTCATTATTTGATATGCAATAACTATGAAAGAAATAAAAAATAATAATGAAGGTTGCTACGAATATAAATAGATATAAAAGTAATGATACAAGGGCCCTAGGTGATTGGGCTTAGGGCACAACACTAACAAATTCCCACTTGCACTAACGTCAAACACTCATATATCTATGATAGAGTGTTTTGTACATGAATTTCATGTCTCATTTGGGATCTTATCTATCTTTAAATCGTTGTATCTATGATTCCTCTAATCACAAGTACATGTTTGGATCTTTAGGAGACATTTGTATATTTTCTTTTCCTATTGCTCCACTTGTTGTCACAAAAGATTGTGATAGAACATGTAGCGGACAGAACCACGTCAAGTTCTTCAATAAACTTTTTGATTCATACAGCTTCGTTTGCAGCTTATGAAACTGCAATGTATTCCGCCTCTATTGTAGAGTTAGCAATGGTGTCTTGTTTAGAACTCTTTCAAACCACCACACCTTGGCTCAGGACATATACATATCCAGATTGCGATTTGAAATCGTTTGCATATTTCTGGAAACCCGCTTTCATATAACATTTTATTATTAATTCCGAATCCCCGTATACTAAGAACAAGTCCTTAAACCTTTTAAAGTATTTTAAAATATTCTTCACGACAATCCAATGTTCCTCACCAGGATTGGATTGGTACATAACATTTTGAGCATTGGAGATATCGGGTCTCATACATAGCATAGCATACATTATAGATCCTATAGGTGAAGCATATGGAATCTTTTGCATGCGGATCTTATCCTGATTAGTCTTTGGTGCCATCTTATTTGAAAGGTGTATACCATGCCCATTGGAATAACTCTTTCTTCGGCTGATCCAAGCTAAACCGTTTTAGCACTTTGTCTATGTACGTTGATTGTGATAGACCAAGCAATCTTCTAGATCTATCTTTATAGATCACTAGAGTATTGCCCGTGCCCTCAGGGCCCGGGATAAAATTGTAA
>JAOWBN010205309.1:0-14392 GCA_028565015.1 Pinguicula moranensis | reverse complement strand
GAGGGAATAGAGTAGCAAGTAAGCAAAGGCTGTGTTTGGTAGCCGGTTTCTGGGCGGATTAAGTCGGGTAATCGAGGGTTATCCGAGTTTACCTACCGTTTGGTACACACGCACACGTAATCCCCCAACCCGACGGACTGCGTCTCAACCCGGGGCAACCGCCTATTCTCTCCACTTTTTTTGACCGCTGAATTTTGGGCGGATTTCGTAACCTGTGTTTTACCCACCATGCTGAACTTACCAAAATACCCCTACTTAACAAATAATTTACAATAATGCCATATATAAATAAACCACAAAAACCTACTTCCCTCATCTTTCGTCCAGAAATCTCCTCCAGCAACGGCCGCAGTTTTTCCAATCCAAACTCGACGAGCACTTGTCCGGCGACTCAGGTTTTTCTTCCTCGCTCAATCGACTTTTCTTTCAACTTCTTTAACCTCCATTGCGTGCTTTCGTTGTTTCTTGGGTTTTGCTTGGACTAGGGCTTGTCGAATTGTTTAGGGTCGGTCTGTTTATGGAAACCAAATCCTACGATTTTAGGTTTAGGGTGGACTCCAGTTTAATTGTTCATTTTAGGGCCTTCAGTTTAATTGTTCGTTTTAGGGTTCGTGATTACGGATTGATTTTAGGTGTTTTATGTGGATTTATGCAAGATTCCGACTATGGATTTATGGGTTTAGGATTGTATGCCTATCATCAGTTTATATGCAAGAAGATGCTCATTGGTCCTCTTTCAAATTCTAGATTGTATGCCTATCATCAGTTTATATGGCTTGTTAATGATTGTATTTTTGCAAGTGCTGCTAGTGAGAAGATTACTCTTTCTTTGGACAGTGATCAAGACAAACTGATTACTGCTCTATATATGGAAGGCTGCTGTCCATGAGAGGAATGAGTATCAAGAACTTTGATCCCGCGAGATACTCTGGACGATGGTTTGAAGTAGCCTCCCTTAAAAGCAGTTTTGCCTGGCAAGGTCAAGAAGATTGCCACTGCACTCAGGTGAGCTCAGAAATGGTCCTCTTCATGAATATCGTACCTTTTGAACTTATAAACGTAACGCGAACAGAAGCGTGAGGTGTTTATTGAGTTACTGCTCTGTATCTCATTGCAGGGCATGTATACATTTGATCCGGCTACACCAGCTATCCAAGTCGATACATTCTGTATCCATGGAGGGCCTAGTGGCTACATCACAGGCATTAGAGGAAATGTCCAATGCCTTCCTCAAGAGGACACCCAAAAATCTGAAACTGCCTTAGAAATGCAGGAGATGATCAAGCGAAGGTGATAGAAGTTGTGGGCTCAATTGGGGTGAAGATGTTGTATTCGGACAAATTGTGTTACTTCAACTAGGAAGGATTTGACGCTGCTCGTTGGTTGTTTTGTTTGGATTGAACTGATGTAGGTGCTTTTCTGACATTGCTTTCTGAAGATTGAACTTATTATCACTTCTTGCAACATTTGTGCATCACTATAGTTTTGGGTTTTTTCACATTTGGCTCAATTTGATGTTTTGATCGGTACATACACATTGTGGTTGGATGTGATAACATTCTTGCTAAATTGCACACAAAGCATCCTGAGCTATGTGACAAGCTTGGTGGAGAAAAGGAGATCAGCTGGTAAGTCTTGGTGTAGGGTTTCAATTTTGCAATTGAATTTAATCAAAGGGCATAATAGTAAAAGCACCATTAATTTGTAAACAGACCATGTTTGTCCCTTGGATGACCGTGGTTACCAAACAACCTGCACTGCAAAACTCTTCAAAACCCTGCCCATTCGTTGTCCAAGAAACCAAGTACCAAACGGTAAGTTACATGAAATTCACCGTCCAAATCCTACAGTTGTCCGCGAACCGGGACAACTTAACCCGGCTACCAAACGCACCCTAAGGGTATTCCTGGACAGAGCATCTTTTTTGCCTCGTTTTGTTCAACTCAGGTCACCACCTATAGTCAAATATATATTCTTAAATATATATTTGTGTTTTGATTTAAATACTTGTACATTTAGTCATACTGGCCCAAATGAAGCCCAATTAGATAAAAATAAATATATTTGCGGAAAGTATACAAACTCTTATATTTGTCGATTGATTTGGAATACAAAAATCACTTTCCCAATCTTCCTCTTGTCCATAAATTCTCTTCTCATATATAGTTTAATAAAAACAAAAAGGTATAAAAAAAACAATTGCATCCAAAAGGTTATCCGAACAGAACAATACCAGTGCTGGCATTTGTCTAGCGTTTAATTCAAGAGCGGATTGAAACTTTCGAAAATTTGAATGTCCATGGGGTGTGCACAGTGCAATTACCAGCACTAGGATATGTGTTTTGCCAAACCCAAGAAGAATCACTTGGGTATGGTTAAGGCTATGTAGGGACCAATAAGCCACAATAATACTACCTTCTCCATTTGTTTATGGTCAAAAGGAAGAGGAGTGAAGTTTTTTTGTTTTTGGTAGGTAATCAGATAGTGACACACATCAGGTATCCCAGGCGGGCCCCAGAGTGAAGTATGAAAGTCTATATAGTATAATCTAGTTTGGAGTGTTTGGAAAGCCCGTAATAATTTTGTATTTAATGGAACAGTATCATGCACTGACTCAACTCTAGAGTACTGAAAAATCTCCTCCTAGATTTGGAAAATCACGCACAATAAAATAGATATTGAGCTGATATTAGAAAACTGACTCCAAAACCCTGTATATGTATTAGATTTACATAGACGCATATGGAAAGTCATTGTAACAATTATTTTGATTAGCTTATATTTAATAAAAATTAAATCTTCATAAAAAAATTATACTTTGCCTCTTATCCTGAATGATTAAATGATAAAGAACCAACTGTGCAGCATGGGCCATCATTGTTTTGCTCCTTTCCCTCGCGATAAGATAGAGAAAGGAGAGAGTGGTAGACTCAATGATCGCAACTTGTTGATTGATTTATTTGTCTGTCTGTCTGTTTGTTTCTTTGTTTGTTAGTTTATTTGGGAAACCCCATTGTTGCTATTCTTGATTTCCAATTCATCCCATCATCTTAAATCGTCCTCTTTTCAGTCATCACATCTGGTTTCAAAATCTTCAGACAGCGATCCAATTTATCAACTTGTGGTTGCATGTCTGGAGACAATCCATCACACTTTTGATATCTACAGCTACAGGTACATCCGAATATTAAAAGCTATGATAAACTTCATTACGTGTGTTATATAAAATAATGTAAACACAGAATATTTAACTAAACTAATCGTATTATTATTAGTTAGTTTTCCCTTGCTTTACAGTTTACTAATTATCTAAAAAAATGTATACAATTTACTAATTTTCTGCAATTATAGCACACAGTTTACAAACTATTTGTAAAAATAAAAAATAATATTTAAATAAATAGCCACAATTGAAACATGGAAAAATATTCTTGGAAATGATGGAGATGAGTATGACACGTACTTCTGGAAAGATAACTGACTGAAACTAGCCCTGGGCAGCGGTGCGGGCGGTGCCGAAACAACCCGTACCGCATCCCGCCCACGAAAGTTGCGATTCCGAAAATTTATACCGCGAACCGCCCGCGAAGAGCTGTTACTGCACCGCGGTGCAGTGCGAGTGTTACCCGTATAATAAAAAAGTGTTATCCGCATCCTGCCCGCTAACAAATGCGGGTACAAAAATAGTGCCCGCGTCCGCCCGCACTCGCGCCGGCGGGCGCGAAATTTACCGCAACCGCTGCCCATGGCTAACTGAAACCTGCAAGTTTTCTAACCTCTATCCTAACCTTTATAGGATCGGAGAAAACCACAACGGAACAAGATAATTGAGAATAAGAATAAAGAATAGAATATGTGTTCAATCTTTTTTCTTGATAAAAGATTAGTTACAACTTGACTCTACTATATAGAGTGGAAACCCTAATGGTCAAAATCCTAATTTTAAAGCATATACATACTACAAGGATTTATCCTTATTTATCAAGTCCTGGTGGCTCAAGTGGTGAACAACTACACCTCATAACTGTGAAGTCTAGGGATCGATACCCACCTGGGTTGCAAAACAAAAACGGCCTCTTTGTATAATTACAAGGGTAAGGCCACGTACATCAGACCCCAACTTAGTTGAGAATATATTGGGTAAAATTGCATTTTTAACAGCTTCCCTCAAATTGGGCACTAGGTATTGCTCATGCCCAATTTGCCAAGAGCATTGTAGAAATCTATGCTATTTGTAGCCTTGTTACATCCACCAATTGATCCTTGGACGAACCAAACAGCAACCGAATAATATGACCTTCAATCTTTTCTTTAATAAAATGACGATCAACCTCAACGTGCTTGGTTCGATCATACTGAACCGGATTGTGAGAAATAGTGATTGCTTCCTTGCTATCACAAAACACATCAACAAATTCATTAAGGGGAAACCTTAGTTCTTCCATTAACCGCTTCAACCACAAAACTTCACAAACTCCACAAGCGACCCCCAGAATTCAGCTTCGGCGCTCGACAAAGAGGCAACCTTTTGTTGATTGACGGTTAATCAAATTCTCTGCCCAATCAACGTCTGTGTAGCCCTCAATCGTTGTATGATCATGTTTTTTGAACATAAGTCCACGGCTTGGGCATGATTTCAAGTAAAATGCGAGTCTTGGTCTCCATGTGATCTATGCTCGGATTATGCATGAATTGTCTGACCATGCTAACCGCATATTCAATGTTGGGTCGTGTATACGAGAGATAAATCAATTTACCTACAACGCTTGGGTATTTGCCTTTTTCCGTTGACTCTTGATCCTCGTAAATACTTAACTTGTGATTTTAGGCAATGGTATATCCACAGGTTGGCAATCAAATAATCTAGTTTCTTTTAGCCGATCCAAAACATATTTTTTCTAAGATAGATAAATGCCCTCAGGTGTGTGATCAAACTCAATTCCCAAAAAATAATTTAGGTACTCGAGGCTTTTTAATTCGACTTCCACCTCATCATTTCCTGTGATGATAATGTCATCAATTTATACAATAAGAATTGTGATCGGGTGATCCCACGCCTTAAGAAATAATGTATGATCGAACTGGGCTTGAACAAATCCGTATTTTTGCACGACCACCTTAAACCTGCCAAACCCCGCCCGCAGGGACTGCTTTTGTCCATACAAGGCTTTATGGAACTTGCAGGTGGGATTCAGAGGTCCAACAGTGATTTTATATCCCGTCGGAGGATTGAGCTACACCTCTTTGGTCAACTCGCCATGCAAAAAAGCATTTTTTTTACTTAGAATTGATGCAATGACCATTCCATGTTCACAATGAGGGACAATAACATGCAAACATTGTTCAATTTTGCTATAGGAGAAAAGATCTTGGTGTAGTCGACGACGTAGGATTGGGTATAACCCTTCATAACCAGCTGTGGCTTGTATCTTGTGACGCTTCCATTCGAGTTATGCTTGACTATGTACACCCATCGACAATTGATGGTCTTCTTTGCCGGTGGGAGGGTCACCATCCAAGTCTTATTTCGATCAAAAGCATCCATTTCGTCTTATATAACACTGACCTACCATGCATCCTTCATAGCATCTACAACATGAGTAGGAGCATCACGAGGATCAACACAGTGTTTCATGAGACACAGTCGTAGGTGTATATGTCGAACGGACATACATAGATATTGGGTATTTAGACCCCTTTGGCTTGAATTCTAGTGTATAGTGGTTTGGAGGGCATCCCTTATCTTTCATGTTAGGTAATATAGCACAAGATGTACATAAATTAAAAGAAAGTAAAAATTTAGGTGAAGAAAGTACATCAAAACCATCCTCAAAGAAGATATCACGCGGCTGACTGGGTGGTAGAGCAAGGAATTTTTCACGCATAGAAGGAGAACACGAATTATCCTCTAAAACAGCTAAATTATCTAGCGAAAAGTCCAAAATAATTTGGTGATCACGGTCAAGTAGGGGAATGAAAACCCTAATTTTAGGACGTTTCGGAACCCTAATCTCATCACTATGCAATGCAAGAATATTTTCAGAAATATTATGATGAGTTTTACTTCCATCTTGAGTGGATCAAATATCTCTGCATTCTACAATTTATTTGTGTCTACGGGTAATTCAGGCCCAATTGTCCTGTTACCACTGCCTGGCCCATTTTGCATGGAAACAAATAACCAACTGAATAAATCTGACGTAGCCAACATTCCCGTAGATGGAAGGATTTGATTAGGATAAATATAAATTCGGTGTTGAAGAAGATAACATCAATTGTGCTGTATAGTTGTTTATCCACTGGATCAAAACATTAATACCTTTTCTTATGTGGTTCATACCCAATAAATGCATGTTTCGTAGTACACGGATCAAGCTTATTGTGTTGTGTAGGGTGTAAGTGTACGAATGCCGTGCAACTTGGGGCTAGCATCAAAACCGACAGTATGGATACATACTTGAAGAGACGTTGGAGAGGTGTTCCAAACTGTAAAAGTTTCAAAGGCTTTCGATTAATTAGACACATCGTCGTTGTTGCTGCCTCGGTCCATAAATAAGTAGGGACCCGATTACCTATGATAAGAGAACATGTAGTTTCAAGTATATGATGATTCTTTCTCTCGGCAATGTCATTTGTTGAGGTGAATATGCACAAGATGTCTCATGCAAAATGCCATGTTTGCCCAAATAATCTAACTAAACCAAATCAAACATACCCAGTAAAATTCCGTCCTTAGGCAGGGTCTGGGGAGGGTGAGATGTACGCAATCATACCCCCACCTCTCAAAGGAGATGAGGAGACTGTTTCCGTAGGTTTGCCCAAATAATCAAACATTTGCAAATTCATATATTCACTACCATTGTCCGAATAAAGAATCTTAATACATGCATTGAACTGAGTTTGAAGCATAACATGAAATTTCTTAAATACTTCAGTTACTTCGTCCTTGCGTTTGAGCAAGTAGATCCATGTCATCCTAGTATAATCATATATAAATAAGACAAGCCAACGGATACTAGATTGGGTAGCAATAGGGGTAGACCCCCAAAAATCCAAATGAATCCAAGAAAATGGTTCATGAGTCTTAGAATACTAACTGCATAGACAAACTTGTTACTCTTAGAAAGAATGCATGTTTGAAAACTAAATTCATCTTGCATAAGTCTACAAAAAACTTTAAAATAAAAACTTTAAATAACCAAAAGATGGGTGACCTAATCGGCGATGCTAAAATCAAAGTTTCTTCTTAGTGTTGGGCGACACGTATCCAACACGTAGAGCACATCCCTCACTAAGGGGGTGTTTGCAAGTTCTTGTGCTTGTCAGAAGTAACTTTTCCAAAGGTCTTTTGAAAAAATGAGCTTTTATAAAAAAAAAAATGGGAGAGTGTTTGCAAATATGCTTTACTACAATAAAAGTCAAAAAAATAGTGTTTGCAAAGAATTATTCCAAAAATACTTTTCCAAAATTTAAACTTCTAAACAATTACAAAATTGTCACCGTCAAAAGCACTCCAAAAGCTACTTCAGAGATGCTTCTGACTTTTGCGCTTTTTTATACTTCTCCACCGCCAAAAGCAAGAAGTTAAACGTCAAACGAAAAAATTGCAAACAGTCCAAATAGATTTTTCCACCGCCAAAAGCCAAAATGTGCTTTCTACAGAGTTTGCAAACACCCCTTAAATTGATCCATGTAATAAAGTTTCTCTCATCTAGTCCTACACCCAATAATCTCCTCGTGAGTAGGTCCAGAACAAAATAGAAATCAGGATATATGAGTGTCAAATAATTTAAATCAATTGTAGCTTGACTAAGAGACAAAAGCTTGTGTGATAATGAAGTAAAAGAGTATTAGGTAGAGATAATTTAGGGGAAATAATCGTTGCCCCGACACCAGTAACAAGACTTTTGCCATCATTGGTGCTCATAAATACAACTAGGCCTGGGCAGCGGTGCGGGCGGTGCCAAAACAGTCTGTACCGCGTCCCGCCCACAAAAGTTGTGGTAGCAAAAATCTGTACCGTGTATCGCCCGCGAAGAGTATGTTACTGCACCGCACCGCAAAAGTTCGCGGGTGGATGCGGATTCCGCGTAAAATGCGAACTTTCGTGGTGCGGAACAAGCCCCGTGGATTCTGCAAAAGTACACCAGAATTTTTTTTAGAAAATATAGTGCAATTTTATCGATCAATTACCAAATAAAGTCCAATATCTTACCTACTACCAACAAAAATATTTCACAACAATTTCAAAATCTTAGCCAAACATAAATAGTTAACACCATATTATATACGTTTTCTAATTGCCCATGCCACAATGTCAAAAGAAACACTAAACTGGAAGTACAATAATGCTTATATCAACACTCATTAGATTCAGTGAATCATGTTGTTGATGATTAAAATTACTGATCAATTGTAATGTTTATCCAATAATGGGCATAGAATTAAGTTGCACTAGTTTCCAATATGGTGTTTGGGCGCAAACGGGGGTTTCATTTTCTTGATTTCTTCTTTGTCGTAAGAGTTGAGAAAATTACTAAACCAAAAAAGAATGTTTATTGATTCAAACATCTAAACCCACACTTCTGAATAAAAATAAAAATAAAAAATAAAAAAATTATGCGGTGCGGACGCGGGTACCGCAAAATAAAAAATGAATACCTGCGTTCCGCCCACGAAATATTGCGGTAGAGAAATTTTTTACCGCATCCGCCCACTTCCCGCGCGGGTGCGGGCCTGGCGGGTGCGGGCGCGGACGGGCGGGGATTTCCCGCGCCAGCTGCCCACCCCTAAATACAACTACAGCGCAACAAGGTTGAGGTAATTAGATCTCTCTACATCTAAAGTCATTTGATTCGTGGCTCCGGAATCTAGAACCCACAAATCGTATAACTCCTTTGCACACAAGAGTAGTGCTTTAACTTCATCCATGGACGATGAACTCGCTTGATCTAGACTTAAAGATTGCACTAACACCTTCGGCAATTGTGGCCTTGCCCGTACCATCCTTCTTTAGCCGTGACTGTCCCCATCCCTCTAAATATCAATTAAGCATGGATCACGTTTTGCTTTTCCTCGTCAATCAAGGGAGGGAAAAGATCAGATCGGGTAGCAGCGACTTGTAACCCCTTGGAAGCAATCACCGTACCAGATCCGCTAGAACCATCTTGATTCATAACTGTTTTCCTAATTGACTCACGATGAACGTAAGCGTAGGCTTCTTCAATTGTGGGAACAATAGTATTCTTCAACACATCGCTCCAGAAATTATCCAGATGGTCATCAAGTCCATCTAAAAAATAGTAAACACGATCCTCCTGCAAGATCAAGGTATACTTCTTGATATCCACCATAGATTCCATAGGATTCGGCCTCCGGAAGTTGATATCTCGCCATAATGCCTGAAGAGTATTTGCTTCAAGAGACCCACCATTCTACCATGTGCGGGGAACCTGACGATGGAGACCATACACCTGAGATCTATCCTTTTTATAAAGAAAAGTATAAGCACACCATCCTACACATCCTTAGCCGTCGGAAAACATGTGTAGTTAATGAGAATTGTTGGCTCCATAGAATTACCAAAAAAAAATTGTTGGCTCCATAGAATTGATGATCCACCATTAGACATCCTCAGTCCGCTACTTGCGGTACGTTGCATCCATTGTCTTTGGGTCAGACCACATCGCCATTGATGTAACCCAGTTTATCTTTGTTCGCCAGATACATCTCCACGATTTGCGTCCATAAATCGTAGTTGATATCGTTGAGCTTGATTCCTATGGACATGATTCTACCACCGGTGCTGGATTAGGGTTTTGTTTGGCCAGCGGATCTGCCATTTGAGCAACCAATGTTGCCAAAAGATCACTTGATCTTGTGAGCGCAAGTTTTGCGTTGTTGTCGAACATGATGTTACTCGGTCGATTTGTGTAATAACAATGATGAACGAACAAAAAAATACATGGATCTAAATATCCTGCTCTGATACTATGAGAACAAGAAGATTTGAGAATGAAGAGAATATGTGTTCAATCTCTTTTCTTGATAATAAGATTAGTTACAACTGTACTCTACTATATAGAATTGTAAACCCTAATGGTTAAATCCCTGATTTTAAGGAATTATCTTTATTTACAATCATATAAATCAAATATGCTAAACCAATCATAAGTGAGTATTAATTATAAGTTAACAATAATCACAACTGAAGAAGTGAAAACATGTTGGAAGTTGCGATGGAGCAGAGAACTCACAGAACAAGAAACTAATATACTGATACTCAATCAACTCTAGCAAGAAATAGCAGAAACAAGGTGCATGGCACATGATTAAAGAGAACTCTAATACATACACGGATAAATCAACATACACAGAAATAAGAATTTCCACAGGTGCAAAATCACATAGAAATAATCACCTAGCTAAAATTTGAACAAGTTATAGTCCCCTGAAGATGACTGATTTTGCCTGGAGGACCTTCCTGTTAGAAATTTGTCTAATAAATAATTCCTATTATTTGACTTGAATTATATTCCTTATAAGAATTCTAATAGTATTAGAATTTGTGCCTATAAATATGAGATTTCTTAACTATTAGGGTTGAGAAGAGGGAGGCAAAAATGAGAGAGACTGGATGAGAGAAAAATATAGAGATGTGTGGCTTGGGATGTGACTCTCTGTGTCTGTGTGACTTGAGAGGTTTTCTCAGTATCTTCTAGTTATTCTCTGTGTCTCTGTTGTATCACGAGAATGATATTTCTTAGTGGATTTATTCTCCTCTTCTCCCATGGATGTAGGCTTTTAGGCCAAACCATGTAAATCTTGTGTTGTTGCCTTATTTTATTATTTTCGCTTTCGCAAATTTCTGGAATATTCCCCCAACATATCCTAAATTTGGTATGCATTTTCTGCCAACTTCGATTCGATCTTTTTTTTATAGGTCAAAGGGTATCGATCCCTGGACCTCAAAATTGTGAGGTGAGTTGCTCATCACTTGAGCTACCAGGAATTGATAACTTCAATTCGATCTACTGCAAACAACATTAGTATAAAAAATAAATAACTATAAATCACAAGTAATATCACAACTTATGATGATAATGTTATAAATCAAAGTCCAAAATGAGTCTAATTTGCAATATACCGCATGAAGCAAAAGTTTATAGCACAAGTCCGAAACATTTCAAAAAAGAAGTCCAAATATAAATACAAGTTCAATTCCACCCCTATGTGAAACTGTTTTGGGCTTCTTATGCTAAGTTGAATCAAAGACCCAACAAATTATTATATCAGTAATGTCGCAGTGGGTTCGAAAACAAAGACAATAATATTATATTTGTTAAAATTTTATAAATTACGGGTGGAATGCGGAATACACGAATTTTGATCGAATGTTTTGCATTCTGCCTACATAAAAGTGTGGGTAAGAAAATTGTGTTTGCAACCCGCTCCTTAGCGGGTGTATCTGCAAACGTGGGCGGACTGCGGAGACAAGACTACTATAGATAAGTTAAGAGAAGGACGAAACTAGCTCTGTCCAGAGGACGCGGAAAATTCCGCTCCCCCCAGAATGCAGAACAAAAATTGTATTTTGCATTATTTCGTGGGCGGAATGTGGAACTACAATTTTTTTTTTATAGCGGGTTCAGCGTTCCGCCCGCCAGAGTCTAAAACAAAAGAAGTTAAAAATATTTTTGTTATATTTTACACTTTTAAGTTTTAGTTTTTAGTTTTTATAATTTTTCTTTACATTTTAACATTTAAGTTTTTCACTCTACAATCGGCTCGGTATTACCCTACCCCTATCGCCAGAGGCGCAGGTTGCAAACCTTCTCCACCCAAAAACCCTCCTCTTCTTCCATAGTATTGCAGACGCTCGTCGCAGAGTCACGGGCCATTCTCCATGTTACTCCTTTTGAGTGTATTGCTATATTTCCATGTTACTCCTTTTAAGTGTATTGCTGTATTTCCATGTTGTTCCTTTTGAGTGTATTATTGCAAGTGTATAATGTGAAAAATAGTATTTTTGACTTTGATTCTAGTTTTTACTTTCTAGTTCTACGGTCAAATCAAGTAGCTATAATCTGCATTGTCTTCATTTTCCTAAATTTCTCAAGAGAGGTGCAAAATTAAGAGCTTAATAGAATAGGAACACTTTTAATTTTTAGAAGTTTTTCAAATTTCATCACGCTATTTGAAATTAATATTTTTTGCGAAACACGCGGAATTCCACGTTCCACTCGCTTAACATTATGGGCGGGTGGACGCATAATTCCAACACAATCTGCATCACCCATATCCACCAAATTCGCCCCGCAATGTTTGCGGGCAAAACATGGAACAGACTATCTCAGTTCTATTCAAACCGCTGGATGAGACTAGACGAAACCTTACTTATCAATTGATGAAAACCAAAATATAAATATATTAAAATTAAAAATTCGGAAACCCACGGACGCGATGGGTTCAATTACGGCCCGGAACCTGGATGGCCCCCCTCTGGCTCTGAGAGACAACATTAAATTGATCCCTCGAGTATGCACGGAATTATAGCTGGCCTGGAACTAATTGGGCTAGCAGGACTCGGTGTTTGATGGGTTGGGATGGGAATCCCATGAAGGTGATGTCCATTTATTTCAAAATTTATGCATCAGTGGTGTCAATGGAAGAATCACTTCCTATTTTATGAGGCAAGACAGATGCAATATTTCTCTGTACAGTTGCCCTCCCGGCCGTCGAAATATCACTCTTGTCGGAGTCGGTACCTCATGAGGTACTTCCTCGGAATGAGAGCACGAGGGATGCGGAAGGATTCGAGGGACAGTTGTTGATCTACAAAATGTTGAGTTCCAAAACAATCTTAGACCACAAGATCAAACTTCCCAATCCCAAGATCAAGATGGATTACATGATACTATTTCTCAATATCAAGAAGAAGTTGCACCTAATAACTCGTGGAATATGAATTCTAGGTGCAAAGTTATTTCATTCATCATTCATGAGATATACTTATAGCAAGTGGTGTTGAAACATAATTAATGTTCCAACCGTTACAAGACATGAGGTAGCTACTACTATTTGTAATGCATGCGGATGGGATGTTTGATAGTCAAGAATAGTTGTTGCTTTGATTATATTGTCTGATGTTTATATTGTTTTGTCTGTTGCTTTTGTTCTTATCAACACCCCCCTCAAGTTGTGCAGTAGGATCTCCAATGCCTAACTTGCATAATGTATCTTGAAATACTCTAACTGAGACAGCTTTGGTTAAGATATCAACCAATTGATCCTCGGAGCGAACAAATGGTAAACTCAAGCTTCTTTTTTCTAATTTTTTTTTGATGAAGTGGCGATCCACCTCAATGTGTTTAGTCCAGTCATGTTGTACTGGGTTGCTTGAAATGCTTATAGCTGCCATACTATCACACCATAGAGGGATGGTGCCTTTGGTGAACAGACCAAGTTCAGTATTAGTTTCCTTAGCCACAATACTTCCGTCAACCCTCGAGCAATTCCTCTGAATTTAGCTTCTGCACTAGATAAAACCACTACCTTTTGTTTTTTGCTTTGCCAAGTCACTAAATTCCCTCCAACCAGCATAAAATATCCTGCAGTTGATTTTCGATCTACTGGATTTCCTGCCTAGTCAGCATCAGTATATCCACAAATATCTAGGTGTCCATTTTTTTTGAACAAAATTCCATGTCCTGCAGTATTTTTTAAGTATCAAATCACCCTAATTGCAGCTTCCATGTGATCCACCTGGGGCTTATGCATGAACTGGCTAATGACCCCCACTGCATAAGCTATATCTGGCCTCATATCTGCCAAATAGATCAACTTTCCAACTAGTCGTTGGTATTGTTCTTTATTGGTTAGACTTGCACCTTCATCAATTTTTAATTTGTGATTCATCATCATTGGAGTATCTGTTGGTTTGCAATCTACCATTCATGTCTCTGCTAAAAGATCAAGAATATTTTTTTATGGGATATGAATATACCTCGGTTGGATCAAAGTACTTCTATCCCAAGAAAGTATTTGAGATGCCCCAAGTCTTTAATCTCAAATTCCTTAAATAGGTTCTCTCTGAGTGTTTGGATCTCCATAGGATTGTTTCTTGTAATTATCATATCATCAACATATATGAGTAGACATGTAATAAGGGTACCATATTTTTTTAAGAACAACGTATGATTTGAGTTACTTTGTTCATAGCCATATTTCTTCATGACTATTGTGAATCTGCCAAACCATGCTCTCAAAAATTGTTTTAGACCATATAATGCTTTCTTTAGGTGACAAACTTCACTTTTCTTGAAGTTCTCAGTATACCCTTGAGGTACTGCCATATACACTTCTTCCTGCAAGTCTCCATGGAGAAAGGCGT